>DWEC01003167.1:0-10870 GCA_018245735.1 Microceris miodesmiata
TTTATCCCAAAGCAGGTCCGTGTTATGGTAACCATGGCTATTGAACTACGCATACATAAATAGGTTCTCCTACTTAGTAAAAATGCTTTTTACTATACCCAGACAAAGGATAAATAATTGTACTCATCAATCAAATATTCGTCCTGGGTGAAAATCGAACTCGCGATCCCAGGCTTAAAAGTCGCGTTCACTCACTGCTGGACCGAAGCGTTCTTCAAACACATCTACGCGTAAAGCTTATGAATTTCATTTTCATTTTGCATTTATGTAACAAACATAGAACATGAACAACAGATAACAATGTTACAATAATGCAGAGATTTGGAGTGTTTCTGTGTTCATAGTGCATCTGTAGTTCGGGCTACTGACCTCACTAATTTCGTTGACCTGTCAGTCATAATCTTGCCATCTACATGTATTTGATTCATCCCAAGGCCACGTCACACGGTCACGAGTCGCGGTCACACTGCGTGCCCAGTTACCGACCTACGTATGTATCTCCTACCAGTTGTAGTCGTCCTTTGTTCTGCTCTCTTCCGGAGCTACGCTTTTGTTTGCGTTTATCTGGTTTGGTAGTTTAAGGTTTTTCAATTACTTTGAATACTCAAATATATTCCCTATCGGTGTTACGTGTCAGTATCCACGTGTAGTAGAACACAGTCATAGTTTTTATTTTGAATTATTTATCACGCTGAGTTCCTTACGGGTTAAGCAGAGAGCATCGAATGCCTAATATCTCTATCCTTACGGACTAGATGTGCTTCTTCTTTGAATATAACTTATATACTTAATGCACCAAAATTGTATTCATGGTTTGTCCTATAAATATATAACGAAATCAATATTCAAAATAATGTGGACATTATAGAAATAATGTATTCAATTTTTAAATATTTTGCGCCTACGGTCAACCGGTCTGTCAGTAAACAGTCATGATGTTCGTAGATCACAAGTATTATTTCACACCGTGCATTCTTCTGCCTTCATTCCAGACGAGAAAAGGCATTTCCATAACTCACAAATTTAATTATTATTATAAATATTAAATTCAAAATATGTATTTACTTCATCATGGCATTCATCATGACATTCATCATGAGATTATAGTATACATATGTGAATAAATATCTTTAAATCATATTGACATCAATTATTGTATTGATAGGATGTTTGCGTGCCTTGAGTGCTGTAATATTACGTATCCTCGTGTCTATACAAATGTGTCTAGATAGAAGAAAAACCGAATAGTATATAAACTTAAAAAATTAATGATTTACAATCTAATTTAGTCTACTAGTCGGAACTCGTATGGGAATATATCCGCAATGTTTAATGTAATTAATAATGTGATAAATCCCCACTAACGCACGTAACGCTCGGCCGGAGAGCGGTAACGCGGGAGCTTCGTTATCTCCCGAGGGAGTCGCGAGGTTTGCTCGACTCGGACGTTGTTCAATTGTATGTTACGCTGCGTCAATAAACCAGCAAATAAATCTTTTTTTTATCGTTATTCGGTATTTGGTCGTCGCAGTTTTTATTTTTGAATAATAATAATACCAAAAACGAATCTATAATTGACTGTAGGACTGTAGGAATAAGATTGTTAGTGTTAGTTATAATTCGTTGTTAATAACTACCATTCGTTAATTAATTATTATGTATGATTAGGTTATACAGCCTTACTATTATCATTTTTAACCCCTTTAGTTCCACTGTTGGCCACAGATAATTCTTCAAGTCAATAAGTGCAGGATAGCAAACTTCATACACTTCAAATAACGTTATGGAGAACCTATGATGTGCAGGTTTTCTCATGGTGTTTTCATTTTTCGTGCCAGTTAATATATCGCTAACATTGAATTTTAAAGGCACGTATATGATCGTGGTAGTTCATTTCTAAACACTTAAATTTCATACTTTGACATACTTTGACGTTATATGTCTACCTACATTATGTATTGTTCTAAGTATATGTATATATTGATTAGTTTTATTTTTTGTTACAGGTAAATGATTCAAGCGGAAATTTTACCTCGAGTCTCCATAATAGATCTTCGGACACAAAGAAAATGACAAAAATATAGATTATTAGCCAGTACGACATATTGTTAATGTCTTTACATCTATGGTCCGTAATGTTATACATTGATTCATTTAACGGTACACTAGTAGGACTGTTATATGTGTAGGACAGTCCGTGAGTACTGGGTATACAAAAGTCGGCCTTATCGTTAAAGAAGCGATCTCTTTCAAGCAACCTTCAGATCGAAGAAATCCAGAAGCAATAGTTATGTATCTATTTATTAAATCTTTCCTTATTCATAAAGGTAAGATCATGACCACCACGGTTAGATTCTATACATAATGTCTTCAATATATCCTAGCTTCACATATGTTCCTAGAACTTTAAATTGTATGATATCTCGGAAGTGGTAAAGTCATTGGAGTCTTGACGTTACCCGTGGGAAATATTATTCTGAGAATAATATCCAATGCTCATATCACGATGTATGCGGTTTTAAAGTGTTTATTTAGCTGTGGCTATGTTAAGTTCATGGAAGATATGATTAAATGGTTCAGTATGAGTTCATGAGTATCTTCAGCTTGAATATTTCTGAGTAGTAGTATTTCATATATAGCATTGAATTTATTAACAATTCATGTTTCCTTGTTCTGTGTAATGTATTTGTTACAATCTATTAACGTGCTACGTAATGATGTCGAACTGTGAGACCGGAGTGTACTTCTTCACTCTGGTATTGAAATATTGTTGAAATTATTAAACACAACCAAACTTAACTATATAAGCGTAATTATGCATTTATACATTTTATCGGCCAGTTAGTTACCAAATCTAGGCTCTGCTCACTTGGATATCAGATAGTCGTATGTGGAGTTTTCTGAAGATCTTTATTTATATTATTTATGTCTATATTTGTATATAGATGTGATTCTAGCGGTGGTCACCGCGCGGTGCTCTCTATTTACGTCGTTTGTGATCTGGCGTGATATTAGATTATTAATAATGAAAATAATTTTCTTATAGATTAACTGTGCTTCAATGAATTTTATGTACGCTCAATGTTACCGTTTAAAAGCTGTAAACGCTTAATAAAAAAAATTCTGACAATCGTCAGCGCTTTGCAGTTTCCAACTGAAAAAGCTCATTGTAATCCGTATTTTTCAGCCTTGCAACTTTTTAAATGGATTAAGATCAAGTTGAATTGCGGCTTCTATTCGGTTTTTAACATTTCGAACTTCGATTTTAAAATCTAGAAATAGTTACTTCGTAAGCGGTTCCGTGAGGAGGTAAATTTAAAATATCCTGACTGAAAAACTCTTTTGCTGCGTTTCTTGTATTGAACGCTTATGACATGGGGTGACTACTCGATAATGACACGATGAGTGCTTGCTACTAAAATACCATATTAAATTATATTAGGCATTCATAGGCATATTAATTCTTAAAAACGAAATTATTGGAACGGAGTTCCTTAACGCTGCTTAGGGCTAGTGCGATTCAGTAGAAATCGTCACGTAACGAAGTGTCGTATACTGTGTGTGTATGCGTGCGTGTATCGAGCCTACTACAAACAAATGAGCACACGAGCAGGCGAGTGCGCAGCCGGGTGCGCAACTCTCTCTATCTCTCTCTGTCTCTTTTTATCATATAATCTCAACACAGGGTTGTACAGACACGTGGAAATGTTGTAAAAACGCATTTGTAATTTGTCTTAGACCATATGCGAATATTGTTTTAATATTGCAGTTATATGTGTTGTATATGGTTAAATACTGTGGTGAAATTGAAAATAGATTAATATTGTTTGTATTTAATATTTAAGGTATGTGTAATATGTATTACAAATACCTGAAATTTTATTATATAAGCCATTTGTTATTTATCTTCCCCTTATCAATGTCATACATGAGACGTCAATAATAATAATTGTTGTCAATAAGTAGCACAGAGGAAAGATTTATATAAGCGTCGTCTTTGACGATAGAATCTAGACAACGCTCAAACTGTTTTTTTTATGATTTACGATCGAATTCGAATTTCGATAGTTACTGGACCACTAATAGTTTTCATAAGCCAATAATTTCTATGATAGAATATAATGATGAGATTTAAAAAATTGTTTTCATTTGGTATGAATCATCATATAATTTACTATGTTGTATATAATTTCTTATGAATAAATATTTTTCCTGAAATATTGAATGAAACTTTCTGATGTAATTCGTTCCTTCAGATTATGTGCCTTAAAAAATTGTATAAAATAAAAATCGAAGTATATAAATTGTATTTCGAATTACATTCGGAGTTGAAGAAAAACGTAAGGAACTTTTTTCCTGACGGGGGTCCCCCCACCTCACAATTTTTTTATTGTTTATATTTTCTAGACGGTGATGATATTTTTTTTTATTTTGGCATAAAATATAAATTATTTTAAGCCCAATTATATAAGGGTACTTGAAACAATGAAAACACTGTTTGTATCTTGGAAAAACTTAATTTATTGTATTGTATTTATTGAATACTACACAATATATTCACATTATTACGACATGTAGATATAAATGGTATGACATAAATAATTGCTTTGTTTGACGCGAAGTCACGCGTCGGCGGTTCCACGTTGGGATTCGCGCGTGTAATTCGGCGTGCGACTCGAATACAAATACATCGTAAAGTTATACCAATTACATCCGATTTTGTATACAAATTGCATTGAGCGGGATTTATTTAATCATTGAAAATAAAATTTTTAATTTTGTATTGTTTGTTGAGCCCGTAATTGTTTGGGCGTTTGGGGATTGATTTCGTTAGTATGATCAGAATACGTAGACAGACTCATTAGGTGGATTTTTTAAGATTATTAATTATCCATCCAATAATAATATTTATCTACTATTGTATCGTACGTTGCTTGATTATTAGAATCATCGTTACTTTATAGGATTTTAATTAAATCGGTATAAAACGGGTCATTATGCCATATGATTTTCATTGTTACATATTCACATACCTATTTTAAAACATTTTTAAACCAATACCTATATCATGACTGTTTATTGTTCATGTTACAACTTTATTTATGTTGTCTGGATCTCTCTCTTTAGACTTTGAAACTCATTGCCGAGAGGTTTACAGCTTATAAATTGTACTTGTCCGTTATACATTGACAGTGATCTTAGTGAGTACTAGTACTTTAGAACTGGTTGAGAGGTTTCCAATTTCAAATTCAAACTTAAATTGATACTCGTGATTTCACCATAATATATATTGTATGTATTAACGACTATGTATATCATTCGGATATCGCACAGAAAACTTCGTTAGTGATTGATACCCTGACTGATATTTTGGCTTCGATATAAATATTGAATTTAAAACAGAAGACCCTGTTGTTTTTCAAATAACAAATATATCCTATTAGATGATAATCGTTGTATACAATGTCTAGTAAAATGTAAAATGTGTAAAATGTTTTGTTTTGCATGTTAACGAATGACTTCGGAATTGGACAGAGCACGGGATTACTCGTATATATGCATAGTTAATCGTTAATAGTGCATATAATGAATTTAGAAATAATTCCAGTATTTGGTTTAAAAGCAATCGGGAATTTCTTACCAAATATTGCTTTTAACAGCTTAGTACATTTCTTAAATCCAGTAAACCAAGAGGACAGTGCTAAAAGTACGCTCTCGGCATGCTTTTTATGTAATTGTTTGACGTCACGATCGTCGTCGTATTCCAATATTTTTATCAATGATCCAAGAGCAATTTTACACAGTGTTCTACTTCAGCACTACATGCGCTACGATTGATACGAGTGCTACGAGTGCTACATGCTACGGATCTCAGAAACCGGTACCTGATATGAAATGTACCAAAAATGTATTTTGTGTCTATATGCATTTTAAAAAGCGTCCAACACCTTCTGATTCTCGTGTAACACAATACCTCGGGGACTGCAGTGTGCAGTGACCTGAATGCTTTCTGTAGCTATATTTCACGAATTTATGAGGGTTCAGACGAAAAGTTACCAACTGTTACGAAAACAGATGACATGGCATTAAATGTAAATTTGATAGGTTTTTATATTTTTATGCTTATTTCAGTTTTTCGCAATAATTTGCTTAAATAATTGTATAGCATTTGGCTTAGATTCGCTGTAGTATTCTCATGTATATCTGCTGCATTACAGCAGTATATTTATTCCCGCGTTTTTGGAATGTGTGGTAGGCAGACACAGGATGAAAAGTGCAGCAGAATCAATCAGTCTCCGCGATCTCTAGTTTTGCAACTTAATGACTTTCTTGAGTCATTTAATTCTAGCAGTTATTTGTACTGATTATATAAAAGTTTGTAAGCTCAATTCACTTGACCATAGATACATGGCCGTGCTGTCTATAAATTTTTTTTGGTAGCCGATCAGGGGAGGCCTATGTAAAGCAGTGGACTGAGATAGGTTGATGACGGTGATGGCGGTGATGATGATGACGATTGTGTATAAATAATATGATAAGATAAAAAAATAATGCTTCAGATTTCGACACCCATTTTAAACCTGGACATGGATACTCACTATCATTACCTTCCCTCGCTTTATTTACAACCCATATTATAATTTTATTCTTTTTTTAATATGACTAGCCAAGAACTGAACCCTCAATCTTCGTAACAGACCGACATAGCGACTAATGTCGTATGGACGTAAAAAAAATTAATTTGGTAACTTTTCTGGGCATAATACGTAAGAAACGCCCATAACAAATTTTTATTTGTTCCCATGTCGAATATATGTTATACCAGATAACAAAACAATCCAATGGTCCATTGTTACCTGTATTTGTTACATAAATTTGTTATACTATGATCAGTTGCCATAACTGATACCGATCAACAATGTCAACAGACGTTTATAGGCAATAGTGTGTAATTTACTATATGTAGTGTTATTGTAACAATGATTATATATGTTACATATGTATATATCCCAACATACCTGGATATATACAGATAACAAATACTCGTATATTGGAAATGCTAAGATAACTGCATAGTTAAGGGAATACCGACTAGTCTTATAGTTCAGTGGTTGGTAAATTTAATTTCTTAGCCTGGAGTTTTGTGTTCGATTCCCCGTCTGACTAGACGTGTTATGAGCAGGTCTCTTTGTGTTATGAGCATGATTCTTTGTTGTGTGTCTAGATTTTATAAATGTATACTAATGCAAATAATTTAATAATAACTACTATTTTTAATATGATTTTATAGGTCTTTTATTTACATTTTCGATCAAATTAATGGAGTTTTAGTAGGTATTCCTATTTTTTGTAAAATTAAATATAGCTTCACTCAGTGCGGGCATTCTACTGATGAAAGAATTTTTAAAATTGCGCGTGTATTAATGAAGACTACGTTCTACATATAAAGTCATTGATAACAATTAGCTCTTTATGATATTGGTATAGATAATCTTTCTGATGAATCATGATTATCAAAGTTATTGCTCAATATTTTCGAATATTATTTATGGAAATGTGGAAGGTGCAAGAGGAGCATGAGATTATATAATAATCGTAGCATTTATAAAATAAATCGATTTAAACGATTTTACCATGCTGCGATTTTTGACTGTTATAGTGTGTCCATTGCATTCTACTCGTGTGAAAAGGAGTAATGGAGAAATATATATTTCTATAGACATGTATTTTAATGTACTATAAAAACATATTACGGAGCCTTTCAACAATTAGAAACAGTAATGAGTTTATTCCAAATGTAATAAAACTGCGATTCAAACGCTAACTTCAAGACAAGGCGCGCTCGCTCCAATTAAGCAATACTTTGTTAGGATTGGGACACACTGGCAGCGACTTGTACAAAGTAGATTTCTTAGTTTTTTCTAAGCATCTTCTCATTGTCTTATTAATTCAGTGGTTGCAAGCGCGACTGCTGATCGAGAAGTGCTGAGTTCAAAGTGCTGACATCAGGTGTTATTAGAATTTCTAGAAGAAATTCCTAGTAGTGGCTCAGATATATGTCAATAGGCTTAACATCTATTCCATTGTGGGAGGTAAACGTAACGTGAAACGTGAGAACATTTTGTCTAATTTGCCTATCCCTTCGGGTATTACAAGCATGATATAACGTTTCTAAGCATATTATTCTCTTAGAAAACGAATACAGTTCTTTCATTTCCGAATCATTGAAATTATTTGTAAGTAAACAAATTGGGAATGTATATAAGAAATCAGTTTCGTTAAGTACGAGTAGATACTCAACAATAGCGATATATTTGACTGTTAAATATGTCTTGAGTACTTATATTCGAGTACATGATTACATTCCATATGTATTGGCTTAACTTACTCGTTTGTTTTTTGGGATGGATTGACTAGTATTGGACGTATACTAAGCCCTTCTTCATGAGCCCCGTCGAATCTAAGTACATAATTGCAATTTAAGAGCTTAGAACAACTTCAGAAATATATTCTATACACTCCTTTCTTCGTGTATAATTATAACAAAACTCTATTCACTCTTCAATAAATATTATACGAGTGTTGTAGACTCACTACGAGACTATTTGCATCTACATATATTTTTAATTTTTACATCTTTCTATAGCGACTTGTGTGTTGCCCCAGTACACCACCGGCCTGCACATATGCAGCGTGTGCCGCGAACGTTCGCAAGTGATTACGACTGCAAACTCCGAGCTGGCAAATGAAATAAATGCATTTATTCACTCGCCTCGCTGCCCTCTGCGTGTGTATTCATGTAGTTGTTGAACAGTATATGGATTATTTTATTGTTTAATGTAATCGTATTATAACTTCATATTTATATCAGTATACTTTGCAGTAACCACTTTAAAGCTGTTGGTGATAGTAGTATCTTTGTTTAATGATAATAGTAGCTAGTACTGTTGTTATCTAATGTTCGGAAGCCGCAGTGATAGAGTAATTTTTATGCTTATGATATAATATTATATTAAGAAGTTTAACCATCATAACTGCTTCGAAAGAAATAGCTACTTATAAAGACCAATTCTTCTTCGAACACCGATGCCATTTGCCGTAATCGTTGCTGCCTTGCAAAGCATTCAAAGCTTCGTGACATCTTGAACTCTTTTGTTGTTGCAATATTAGATACAGATCTCGTTACACTACGAGTAATATTATCATTCATCATCATCATCATCATCAGCCTATCTCAGTTCACTGCTGGACATAGGCCGCCCCCATTGCGTTCCATCGTGCGCTGTCCTCGGCTAATGTTATCATTATTATTTTCATAAGCGACGTAACATATTGTATGTATGTAGAGTCAGAGCTGGTAATATTTCTATGCAAATTCACACCTGGAGCTGCACGTTCAGACACCCAAATGTTTATATGAACCATAAATAAAACAGTAAATCGTATGTAATGCACGAATACGTAATGCGAATACTTATCAGTGTGGAATGGGTGCTCGTGTAAAGACTTTCCAGATTTTTCGCCCTGGTTTCTAATAATTTAGGTTTCATCCTAGATCACTGAATACGGTTGTATAGTGAAGATAAATGACAGTTATTGTTAACAACTGGTGTTAAGTGAAGACTTGTTAATATGTATCTATATTATATCAGTAATTATTCAAATTCGTAAGAAAAGTAACATTTTTAAATTCAATTTTAGGGGCATTGCACATCCATCACCATTTGTCAATATGAATAATATAATACCATCGACAATAACCATAGATATTGTTAATAGTGAAAAAAAATGCAGAGTACGTGAGCAAATCTTAAGCTTTAGAACACGAAACATAAATTAAAAAAAATAACAATATATAACATTTAAAAGCTTTCATGAGGATACCCGTGTGACCAATGAACAAATAGAGTCATGCGAATAAGCACCTAGACGTGACAAAACATTTTTTAAACATGCTCAAAGTACCGCCGCTAATCGAATCCACAGCCGTTAATAAAACTTCGCGTTGAAATTTCCGCCAAATGGGTATCAAAAGATACATACTTACTTAAGGTAAACACAATGCACCTAATTCTGCATTAAAACTGCACGTTTCAAAACATATTTAATTACACGTCATCATTAATTTCTTCAACACAAATTACGTAGATTGAGAAAGAACTGAATTCCATCTAAACCGCGCCCTGAGAATTAATTTAACTTAAACATAGCTTCCATTTCTCACGTACACCGCACGCTGACGTGAACAAAGTAATTTCATCGCCAATTCTTATACCGCATATGCACATAAAGTTCAAATTGCTTTCACGTCGTGTTTCCTTTTAACCATAAAAGCTAACTCATGTCACGGGAAAGCTGAGTGAATCGGATTTTTCGAAAAGTCTTACATAGTTTTATAGCAAGTGGAAATAGGTGTTGGTAAATAAATATCCTCGCTGGCAGATTGCACGGATGGTGAGCTAATGCACGGAAGATGGTGAGGAAGTGTTTTGGTGATGAATAACATTATTCCGACATCGCGCTATGTGCGAAATAAAGCTTTTACTTTTATTTGATGGAACGAGCTGGCAGTGATAATATTATTGTACATATTTCAATATTACAATCGGAAGGTATAGTGTTCTAATCTGCTATATTCCTGACGCTTTTCAAAGTTACATGTGATTTTAAAGTTAACTCAAAGATGTACAGGTTTCTTCACGACGTTTTCCTTATCGTTATAGCAAGTGATTTTTAATGTTAAAACGCAAATTTTTGTAAAAAGGTGCACGTCATTTTTGAATCCAGGATCCCAGGAAATAGAGGTTGATTGTTGATGACCAGAGTACGAGCTGCGGTACCTCCTGCCTGTCGTTAGAGGCGTTTAAAA
>DWEC01003168.1:0-10867 GCA_018245735.1 Microceris miodesmiata
ATAGATAAAGCAAGATTGTCGGCGTGCGCGTTTGAAGAGAGTGAAGAACATGGAAGGAGACATTTGTTGCAAGGTGTTCTCTCTCTATCCCGGAAGGGACCTGGCTTAACGATAAAACAATGTAAAAGTAAGTTATAAGTTTGCCTGGTTGAAATCGTTGTTTAAGTAGTAGTAGTAGTACTATAAGCTTTTATCAAACCCTTTTTATTTTAAGATTAAGACTTAGTAAAATTCATTCATTATGAAGTAATTTAATGAAGCTTGTGTATAACTGCTCATAATTGCCCTTAGGGGAATGTACTCAGAACTTCAGTCATGACAAATTAATTTTCCCTTTTCTTCTTTTATTAAACTCGCCACAGATGCTTGATTCCACTCCGAAATGCAAAGAAAAGAAGTTATATTGTTATGTATAAAAATACTCACGAAAATGGTAGATCAAATAACACCTCTCGATCTTCCCAAAGTTCTCCCTTTTTATGTTTTGGCATGTTGTCAATAAGTCGAATATAAATAATAAATCATTTAAAACGACGTTTCTAATATAGGATATATTTGCTTCGCTACGTTTTTAAGTAATCGATTAAGGTTTGTTTTCGTTTTGTTGTGATGGTAACAAGGTCATGAAAAGCTTGTGGCAACATTTTCTGTGCGGCCCACTTGTGGCTCAAGTGGCATTTTGATAGTCAAGTGGAACGGGACGAACATAAGTAATAAGTTATTCGCTTTTCGAATGTGTATTCCTATGCTGGATTTGCGCGTGGAATCATCCGAACGTTTTAATAACATTTTGTGATTGTAATCTCAAAGTAAAAGTAAATAATTAAATTATTTGGTTAAACCCTACGTTACCAATATTTCGTTTATAATTAAGGCATTCCGAATTTCTTATAAATATACACTTTCTGTTCTCACACCGTATCTACATTTTAGTAGGCTGTTGTAACGTTAAGAGAAAAGAAAAACTTAATCGATTCATTTATCATTTCACTCTTGGAATAGGGGTCTCCTATCATATTGAGAGGTTTAAGGCCATAGTCCACCACGCTGGCCAAGTGCTAGTTGGCAGACTTCATATACCTTATAATTTGTTTTTTATCAATTCTAGGGTGTGCAGATTTCCCCAAGATGTTTTCCTTCATCGTTTAGTAACTGATATTTAAATTTAAAACGGCCCTTTTTATGTAAAGATGTGCGTGCCACGGATTTGAACCCAGGACCCCCGGAGTGAGAAGCTGAATTTTTAACCACTAGGCTATCACTGCTTCAGATTAAAAGGAATACTTAGAACCGAATAATTATTTTAACATTGGCATTTTAACAGCCACGAAAATGCGATATAAAGTTTATTCACAAACTCTTAAAACATTATATCCACTTGTTTTACAGAAACTCAAAACATACAAGACAAAATCGTTTGCTTATAGCAATTAAAACAGGAGTAATTCTTCAAAATGATTCTGGTCCGGTCACAAGATAATTAAATTCCACTCGCAATAAACATCTTTCACGGTTGTAACGTCGAAATTATCTTTGCCTTTAACGGAAGTGCTTTTGACTTTACCGCGAAAATACCAAGATGGCGGCTGTTTTAGCGGGAGTAAATGAATTATGAGAGCGGCTGTCAAAGAGTTTAAAAGCGGTTAAGTGTGAAAGACAAGCTTTTAATTGATGAAAATCTTAAAAGCACAAAGCCTTACGTTATTGGATTTGTCATTTCTTGGAGTACAGCGCGTGCTTTATCGTCTTCGATCTGCGATTTTAGTGGATTGTTTCTTATTCAGAAGAACTTTGACTACTCATACATAAATACGGTATTCATTAAAATTATTTTAAAAGTGCTTAGTAATATGTTTGTATTATTTGTTTGAGTCATTCCGTACCGACCACTATCTAGATCATTTAGTAATGAAAATTTTGCAGGTAACTCATACAGTTACTAATGTTTGAGGTTGTTTCTTCATAAAAGGGAACTTTGATTCTGAAACAAAGAGTTCAAATTCAATCAGATTCTGAAACAAAGGGTTCTCTATTTAAATTGATTATACCGCCCAACATGAAACCGCTGGTAATCCTTAGAGTTGTTCTTATCATGACACGCTTCTGGTGTATATTTCCTTAAAGTTCCCATATTATTTAACTAAGATTTACACCCTATTTAAATGCTACATTAAAATATATATATTATACATTGAATTATTATTATTTTGGCTGTTTATATTACTATTATCTTAACATCGTCTCGTTAGGTGCTTTCCGGTGTAGGCAGAAAGACCCGAATGCCAAATATACCTGTACTTCAAGACCTGACCTGATTCCTCTACATTCATCACTGATTATCTGTTTATTTCAACATTAATTAGTTGTACAGTGTTCATAAAGAGATAATATATTCTACACAACCGAATGGAACAATTCGCTTTCCTGACGTTAGTGGGGCAAGCGACTTAGTTCTAGTTTCGTTAAGATTTTCTTAAGTGACTTCCATTACTTAAGGAATTTGAAGTTTTGACACTTATTCTTTGGATCCCTTTGCATTTCCGCTAATTATTTTGCTTTAAATGAAGGGTGACCTTTTGCAGGTGGATGGAAGGATGGTTGCATAAATACGAATTTGTGTTTAAAATTGGGGGATGAAATTTTTTAAAATGATTAGCGAAGCGAAGTCAAAGGGAAACTTTGCAAAATTGACAAAATTGTTTTGATTCAAATCCACCTCGCTCTACTAAATTATGTTTTAATTAGTCAACATCTTTGATAATAATTTAATTATGAATTGAAATACAATCAAAGAGAATTTTTTCCTTTGCTTTGGAAAATATCAGTGTAGTATTATAACATTACGCCAAATCCGTTACGATGTAGGCAGAGAGCGCGTTGAACCAAATTAATAATTTTATTCTTACAGACCTAACAAGCTTCTCCTACATCATTCTCTTCAAACAAGCACGGCGGTTTTGGTTACATGTGACATGCAAAATAGCCAACTCTTGGATTTCTTAGGCATACATATATCAATTTCACACTACACGTAGATAATCGTATATTGAATAATTACACTGAGAATGATTTCTGAAATACACCTACTGCATGTCGTATATTTTGGATAGGATGGCTGTAGGAATGAGAATAGGAAATGGACTCGGCCAGTGCTGTGTAAAGCGTACCACTTCCGCTCTGAAACTCACATCCTGTAGACGCCGGCGTGTTCTAATTTCAAATGGCTCAACTCGTTCGAGCGACTGAGATACGAAATAAAGCTACATTTCATACATTCGTAATCATACATTTATTTCATATATTTATTAAAAATATAATAGTATATGAGCTTATGTAGCATACATGGCTTGTAAACATATATTTACAAGTATGTGCAAAGATTATAACATGCTTAATTGGGTTATGGTATACGTAGAATTTACCATAACTAAAGCTCTCTTCGAGCTTACATTGGGATCAGGTAGCCGTGTGGAAGTGTTGGGAGACATTATTCTGACATTACATATTCCTCTTTTAAGCTTTTTTAAGCTTCTGCCTTACCCGAAAAGTGCTTGATTTCAATTGTTATCGATAAATCGTAAAGACCTGTAGAAAATGCTAATCAATTTAAAATGAACGGATTTTCTATATACCTAATAGTGCAATATTAGCCAAAATTTTCATTAAAGTATGGCAGCGGGATTACGTACGTTTCCTCATAGTTTCTATTAGTGAGCAGACAGGTATGTGTTAAGATTTTTTTGTATTATGTGATAGGGTAGGTTTTTGCCACGAATCTGCTTAACGAAAAGCACAAATGCGTTCTAAGATGGAGTCACACATGCTTAGAAAAAGTCTAAAAGTCAAAATTTTTTTAGTGTCCTAAGTTACATGAGCCGGGAAAATTGTGTTCAACAATAAATTAAATTAATAAATTGTTTACGAATGTCACCGAACCACATATTTGAGTATGACATTAGGTATGAGGTAAAAACTAAATTGTCATATGAGGTGAGAACCACATGTATAATATGAGGTGCGAGTGTAAAGATATAGCGTTACAAGGATATGACTTTAGCTCAAGTACAATTGAGCCGAGGGCTTTATGAAGTCACTTAAACCCAATTAATTACTTAAGTTAGGAAACATTGTGCAAAGTTCAGAGTAAGGTAATTGAATAACGGCCGTCATAAACGGTTTATGGCGCTATGGCTGAGTGTGGGGAGCGCGGGGCGAGTCGATACCCGTTGCAGAAAATTGAATTTTTTGTTGTTGTTTTAAACTCAGTTACGGTTAATAAATATATGACTGGTCTCCGGAAGTTTTATTAGCGGTGCTCAAATTGTTTTTATTACAGTAACTAGATATATTTATGTAGTGAGGCGCAAATTTATTATAAAGGTCTGTGGTATAAAAATATACGTAGGTACGTAAAAAAGAGTAACGATGTTGGTTTGTGTAGGGTGTTGTGTAAATAGGTGTGTGTAATGTTGTATAATGTGTATTTTCTAATCTTTTGTTTTTTAATAAGAAATTTCAATTTTAGTAAGTAATGTGTTACGCTACTTCAATGTTAGATCAGCTGCAAGCGTTTGGGAAAGGTTGAGTATCGCTGTATCAGGATAAAGGGAATTTATTTCTAACACCGTCTAAGCCTATATTTAAATTAATATAAGCTCCTTTAACCGTTTTATTTACGGCGAGCGAATAGTTTTTATTTATTGGTTTTATTAACTTTGTTGTCTTGTTTACTGGAAACATTTACTTAGAAAAAAGTAATATCACGCATGTAATCTCCGAAGAGCTAGGCAGATAAGTGTAGCACACTCTCACGTCTCATCAGTTAAATTTATGTCACATTATGGAAAAGGTGGTAAGCCTGTTGCACGACCGGGGCCCGGGCACAGATGTAGACTCCAAGCAATTAATAGAAATCACAAGATAGAAAAATCTAATAGTGTCCGAAGCAGGAATCGAATCAAGGACACCTCGACCATCACCAATCGACCACCACTCGACCAACGAGGCAGTCTTACTTTATATAATATTTTCAGATTATAGACAAGAGTAAATAGGCACTATCTAAGCAAGGCATGTCGTTTTCTGTCAGCTGTGATGGCAGCAAAACGCGAGCCTGTTGCTAAACAAAAAAATCTCTGACGCACTTGGTCCAGATATTCCTGATACTGGAACTCCACCATAATAGGTTTTTGGTTTTGTCACGCTACGTAATGTTAACTGTAATGTTAAGTTCTAAGTAGCTATATATTTTTTGGTATTTTTTTTATACAGAGTACAAAATGACCAGGCACAAGTGATATAACGATCTGGAATAGAACTGTAGGGACAGCATAGTGATTAGTAAAAATACAAGTATTTAAGAGAGATACAGAGAAAGACAGAGAACTGGAACGTTAAGTGATCATGTGCTAAATATGGGTATAATATTCAAACGGTGGGTATATACATTCTAAACAGCACCTACATAAGAATAAAGTATAATTATTACAAAACTGAAAAGACTATGAATAATTATTATTTAAATATTTATCAACAGACTGCCTAGTTGGTCGAGTGGTTGCAAACTCAAGTGCCGATTGGGCGTTCCTGGGTTGAAATCCCGGGTCGTGTTCTGTTGAATGTATCGAATTTAGAATTTAGTGTTCTAGAGTCTGGGATCTGTATTCGATGTATGGCCATAGGGTCACCATCTATTCCTTGAAAAGTAAACGTAACTGGTAAAACGTGGGGGTGTACTACACTGCTCTGCGTACCCCTTCAGGGATTACAAGTGTGATGTTACGTTTAAAACTGAAAAGTTTCATCGGAACCACAATGAAATCAATATTATTGAGTCAGAAACTATTTGTTTTGGAAATTTTGAATTACTAGTAAATTCCAGTTTCTAAGAATCATGCTCGCTTCTATCGTATCTGTCTTGAAAACAGACAGATATCAAACTGAACAAATCTGTAACGTAAATTTGCCATACCTAAGTTAATGACAGTTTTATTTGAATGATGTAGTCAAATTAATTCTCATTTAAAAGGGTAAGTATCTTTTTTTTCATTTCTGCATCTTTTTCCCGTGAATTAGAACTTTTGGTAATCTGAGGTGGCCTTATTTCTTTAATAGATTTCAACGCCTTTGATATTTCACAAGGTATTATTAAAAATCATGGTGCATTGGTCCTAAGACCAGTGCATCTAAATGATGAACCAAGGGCTGAGGGTGTGGTTCTCGAATAAGACGAATATTTATGTAATTGTTAATGTAATGTAATGTTAATGTAATGTAATTGTTAAATGTAATGTTATGTAATATTTATGTTAGGCCCTTTTTATTCGTAGCCTATAGCTATCTGGCTACAAATTTCTATGCAAGTTTCTGTGCTTCTATCCCGGCTACAATTATAAGGTGACAATTGTTAACTCTTACCTAAGTCCTTGGAGAAGGGCTTAAATTCATTTTTTAGTACCATTACCTACTAAACCTGATGTAACCATATGCTGCGTGGTGGAGTCAGTTTTTGTCCTCTTTCTTACGGGACAGACTCATGCCTAGTTGTGGGATATAAAAAGGATTGCCACTATTATTTACATTTAAAAATATGGCGACTCACATACAGTAACAATCACAAACTAGATGTGGTTCCTTATTGAATATTGGATTAGAGCTATTTCAGCTGTAATCTCTTGGAAATAAATACTCGATCGACTAAATTCCAAAATAACAATAATAATAATCATTATTGCTAATACTATTATGTAGTCGCGGCAGATTCTTTAGCTCATGGTCAGAAGCCACCGAGCGCAAAATACCTCTATGCTTACAGACTGCATATACTTCTTGCCAATGAGGTCAGATAATGGAAATAATAATAACGAAAGCAAAATATCTCAGCAACTTAACAAAATCGTGAAATTCGACAAACGGTCGACCGAAATAAATCTTAATCTTCTCATTTGAGGATTTAATTCCTTCGGAGAGTCATTGAAAGTAATGTCCGGGAATAAGAAGAAGGAAATCGCTGCTTTGGCCTGTATTACCTCGCGACGATTATATTTCTGGAACAATCTACCAAAACGGATTTGGTGCTCTTATTACAATGGTGTAAAGTCTATTTCTGTCTGTTTCCTCACCAACATAAGTAAGCAACGTCCATAATTGACTCGCATAATTAAGTAGAACGAGTTCTGAAGTAGGTGAGCTCGCGGCCAGATGCGTAAAATCGTCCAATTAAAAGTGTTTAAGATCATTTGCATTTAGCCGTCTCTCTACTATGAGGGAACGGTTCATTTTTAAACAATAGACATTTAGCTTACACCGTTGACGTTTTTGCTTTTTTTTTAATTATATTTAGTTTTTATTTTGTTATCAATAAATTGTGGCAATTCGTCGACAGGACTCATTAAGGATTATGTATTAAGCTTACATGTTTATTTACATAGAAATTGTTTTATGTACATACGATGATAATTGTGAGAATAAAGCTTACCCATTATATGTCTTGTACAAATTTTCGTCAGAATCTCCTTTGACTGGTTGAATATGGTAATAAGTGTTAAACTGTGTCCCCTGTTTATATACAAGAATGAATAAACAAACGAACAAGCGAGAGAATGAATGAATAAATAAACATATAATATCCAACACGGTCATGATTAGACGATCTTGGGCATGCATCAAAGTAATGACGTGAGAGAATAAGGTTTCAGAAGAAATAAGGGTTGTATTGCTTACGATTATCGTTAGCTGAGGTGTAGGCTTTAACGGCAATTTACTGCTCACGACTGATGTACCCCGCAACACCAGAACGAAATAACAACTGTAAATTTGAGGTGTATCGTAGTGGTAAGAATTTGTGGACTAGACAGGGCCATTCTATCCTATTAGACGCGAAGATAGGAATTCTATTTGTACTGGATAAGGTTGCATACAATTGATTTATTAGTATTAATATTACACAGTCAAATAATCTGCTTATTAGGGAAGCATGCAAATTTAAATACAATATCATAAATGTAGATACAATAACGTATTGAATTATTGTCGAAAAATAAACGCGCATTTTGTTAGTTTGCGCCGAAACGAGGGTAGAAATAAACGCTGGTGTGTTCAATTACTGCATATGTACACTTTTAATATGGACATTTTAACATTTCACACTGTTTTCGTAGTGTATAATCAATGTATTGTATACATAGTGATGTAACATATGTGATCTACCCGCATTGTATTGAATTTTTTTTAAATACAATTCCGTGTGGCGTATGCGAATGTTTTTACACGGCTCATAAAGCTAATGTTATTTATTGATGCAATAAACGCGCAAAAAGGTAAAATAACGGCACAGCCCCAATCCAATCTACCCTACCTTTGCAGGATTAAATTAACTTTCGGTTGGATTTTGCGGCTTTGATCTTCGAGTCTTGTTGAAGCTAATTTTTTTTGTACATTCGTACGTTTTCATTAAATCACTGGATTGCTTCGTGCGATTTTAACATTCCATTGATATTGATTTAGAAAAATCGTACGAATGGATTGGATTTAACTTGAATGGTAAGATAATGTTACCTGGAGGGCTGATCCAGTGTTTATTGAAATTGGTTGTTGAGTCGGGGGTTGTGGGTTCGATACAGGACATATTTCTATGATATACAAAACTACTTGTTATGTTTGCTTGCAAAATCATAATTGATTTATTGGATTGATGTAATCGTCAGTATGTATGTAGGTACGAAGATATGAAAAACTTTTTTCCATCGATAATAACAAGGTTAGCTAATAATAACGATTACAAATGTGACCTATGGTGACACAGATGGTATCACAGTTATTTAGTTAACTAAATAAATGTTCTGCCACGTTCAACATCAGATGACTGTTCATGACTATTCCCAACTAACAAAGTTATATGTATTTAAAAATTACTCGAAAAAAAATATTTAAATTATCAATGTTATTATCCTAATTTATGTTATAATTGTAATGTTGCAGTAATTAGGTAGGTACTTCAATTTTACTGATTTAATCATTTTATTTCGAACTTAATTGTTTTATTTTGGTTATTTATTTTAGTTATGTTTACTCACACAATCTTCAATATTATTGCTCGACGTCTTATGATTTGCATTTGTAAATCAAGTAAGCTGTACATTAACATTTATCTAGCGCCTAATGTGTAACCGTTTTATCGCAACGCCATAGTGTTGTTCTAATTTAAATGGGTGAATAAAATAAAACGAAAATGAAACATGTAAAACGAAATAAAACAAAATAAAAAAATACTATTATTAATGTGACTAAAAATCATAAAAATAATAAGTAGGTACTATAAGTAGCTCACATTTAGTAATAGCTATGTCTCCTAATTTTGATTCTCGATTAATAATAATATAGTCCTTAGATAAACGTTAAAACGTTCACTGTCATGTGATATGCACAAAGTGATCTTATAACAGTTTCTTAATGACAGACAGACAAATTATTTATTACTGTTACCGTTTGCTTTTAAATACATATTTAGCTCTATCTATGGGAAAATTAAATTATTGAATTTATGTGTCATGTAAATATGAATAGATAAAGCTGGCAACAATACGACCGAGAACAATTATTATATGAAAAATACAAAAAAAAACTTTTGCTATTTTACAATGTTGTAAATTGACAGCTTAAAATGTGAAATCTACAATTGTCCCGTTAATGTAAAACATGAATCGCGATGTAGAATACTGTAACAGGTTTCTCTTGAATGATGTTTTTTTCGAAAATCACAGGTGCATTACAATTTAAGTACGGATTGACTACATGCGGCGCAATGTCCCCCGGTCTCCCCTAACATGGTGTAGTGTAAACAAGACAATATGCTTTTACACGGTGTGAATGCGTGACATGTTGTTCGCTTAAAAACACAGGACGCCATTTGCGAAATTTAAAAAAAAATACCTGCGGAACGATGATTACGCGAACTCGCCACCTGTGCTATCAAAATGGCCACGTTTCGCGGGTTTTTAAATATGGAAATTTGTAAAAAAAGTTAGCTAACGAGGTGTGCTCATGTGTTACTAGGTTGTTTTTTTTTTAAATATAAAATCAGTAAATAAAGGTCATTGTTTTTATTAAATGTAGACTATAGTGCTTAGATTTTTTATTTAGTGAGAATACCAAGATTTTGTAGTTGTATACCAATTTTGTGTGATTATACTATTTATTTATAACTACTTAGCTGACCCGGTGACTGCTTACCGCCTAACAATCTGTTGCTCTGACCTCGCATTTTAAAATTCCGGTACGTTTTAAAATGTTCAGGGCAATTTTGATCTGCATTACATACACAACGTAATTAAAGTAGTTAGTTGCATGAAAAATAATACTGTATTGTTTAAAATAGCTTCCTAAATACCCTATTATTACTTGTGAAAGATAAAATTGGTTACTCTGGGTTATTTATAAGAGACAGACATATACCATCGCGGAAGTTTTTATTAACCCTTTTGAAATATCCAATTCCGTTATACATTATTTTAATCTATCTCGTAAGGTTTGGACAGCGTTTGAAATGTAAGCGCACAAAAATGAGTTTTTTACGACATCACTTTACAATTTTTTTTAAGTCTCAGCTTTTCTCTACTATAATACGCACGTATTGTACATAAAAACTTTCGTATAATACGTGCGTATTATAACGCACGTTTTATACATATAAACCTTCCTCGTGAAACACTCGATCCATTAACGAAAACCATATTAAAATCCATCGCTTTGTTTGAAAGATCTAAGCGTACAGACTGCGGAAGCGGTGTTATTTTATACTATGTAAGTATAGATTTTTTATTTAGTGAGAATACCAAGATTTTGTAGTTGTATACCAATTTTGTGTGAT
>DWEC01003169.1:0-10866 GCA_018245735.1 Microceris miodesmiata
TCATATTGAAAGGGTTAAGGCCATAGTCTACCACGCTAGCCAAGTGCGGGTTGACAGACTTCACACACTTTAGAAAATATTTTTTTTATAGACTCTAAGGTGTGTGGGTTTCCTCGCGATGTTTTCCTTCTCCGTTAGCAAATGATATTTTAAAACGCACTTTTGTAAAAAGGTGCGCGCCATGGATTTGAACCCAGCATCCCCGGAGTGAGAGGCTGAATTCTTAACCACTACGCTGTCACTGCTAGACAATATATTTGTATAATATGATACATAAAAAGGTACTTCACGCAATTATAGTTGTTACACCGGTTGGCACGTCGGTTATTTTCCCATGAACAGTATGGTACTCGTATTATCGGGAATCGGTATATCATGGACAATATGGCGGTTCCATGAATTTGCATTGTAACAGAGATACTTCAGACTGAACAATATTTTCTTGGCGCTCGGTAACAAGTCCCAGGCGATTTATGCGCTTTTCTTTGTTATTGGAAATTGTGTGTTTTGTAAAGAACATGCATTTTTGGCTGGAGATTTTATGTAATGGGCATTTTATGGACTAAGCTTTTTAACTCGACAAAATATTGTTTGCTCAAATTGTTGATATACTTATTTATGATTATTTAACAATCAAATTGTAATTGATTGACTAGCCTGAAATCTTGCTCTGATCTAATTACATTAGAGCCCATCATATCCAATTAGTTAACCATAAAAATAAATGTAAAAAAGGAAAACTAAAACAATAAAAACGAATAAATATCATTGAACACTTTTCCTTGAAAGATAAAAAACTTTAACCTCAAATCAAATGAAAATATTGCTATATTCGATTTTACACGATGAAACTAATGTACTAGGATATAATAAGGTAATGATTTCCATTTAATTAAATATTCATAAAGATATAACGCAAGTTGAAGTTGAAGATCAGCGCGCTTAATAGCGGAAATCCGCTCCACTATTAGAAGTCAGGTGTATCTGATTAAAATTCATAACCGCGGCGTTGTCCGGGGTTGAAAGTTAAAATTAATTTACCCAGCCATTCACAGTTACCGATGTGTCTAATATGGAGCGTAAAAGCGATAAAATATTATCACCAAATAATCGAAACATTATAGTTTTAGCTCTGTGCTTCTCATGTATCCTATTTCAATTTAGTCTACCAAGGGAAGTTCATAGAAGTATTCTTAAATAGAAAAGTGTATAGGCAAATGTGATCGTCTTCTAAAAGGTGAATCGAATGAGATACGTGTGGTATAAAAATTTTCATACACTTTGCATGCACATGTGTCATTTATGATAGGGTAGACGGTTTATATTGTGTAAATGTATGATATACATATTTTGCTTTCGCGGATTTCTGCAAAATGACTTTAGATTCATTTTTATCGAATTATACTTCAATTTTGGTAATTGAATGGGCCGCAATAGATACCTACCATCTATGAAATATGTAACAAAAAAATTGTATTTATAAACATCGTACTTACATTTGTAATTGAAAATTTTCTACCTTTATCTAAGACTAGCTTTGCCCGCGACTTCATACGGGCTGACCTAACCTAACCTAACATAACCTGATATAATTTAATCTAACCTATAGGTGATGATTGACATAAAATGACACTAAATATTAAGTGAAGGCCATCACAATATAATCCTGAAAACTGCATTCAAAGCGGATAAACCGTTTCTGAAATTAGCGAGCACAAGCATATAGACATACAGGCAAACAGACAAAATGTTAAAACAATATTTTGGGTTCCTTGCGTTTATAAATGCCCCGCAATTATGAATTTTTAAATGTATTTGCCATGTACAGACAGCGATCAGTTACAGTTTTATTACATGTATAAATCATAAGTTGTTGAGATTTTTCAGAGTAATCGTTTCTTAAAACTCAGTGGAACGGCAGTCTTATTTGCACATTACTGGTTGAGAGAGAACTAGCTACTGCAGTATTGTTTCACCTTCCGGGTCTCGAGTTTGACTACTTGTAAGTTTCACCTAATTTATACATGTTCGGGATGGGATTTTAGTTCACTTTCAAGTGCTTATAACCAAAGTGGATGAATTTATCTAGTTTAACGTTTGATGAATGTAATGTGCCATTAGAGAGGCCTATGTCCAACAGTGGATGATGACGGACTGTTAAGGTGTGTGTGTGAATGAAATGTATCAGTAACTGGTTCTCACGTAATAAGGAACAATTTTGTATATTACTTGAGAGTCCATTGCGTCATTTAAACGCAATAACTGAAGAAGGCAAACTAAGATTGACATTTAATTCGTTTTTATAATAGAACGTTAGTTGGCGATAATTCACTGTTAATAAATTATACATTTAAACTAACTATTGAAAATATTTTCATTCGCTCGTTCTATTTGTGGAAAGGAGAACAGTGCCACATGCATGAAGATATACTTATACCATCACACACCGTATACTTGCAAAATAAGTCAGGGTTAATAAATGATATATTTGTCAATCTAACCGCTCTCTGTCCATTTAGTTGGAAACATGTAAGTAAATAATTGGACAGTTCATTTTTTGTCATAAAAATAAACCTGTAATTTTACCTCATTTGAACTATCCATTTAATATTTTGTTGAAAAAATATTTTATTTACAAATTTAGGTTTGCCTTCTTGAAATATTTTTTACAAGTATCGTATAGTGTTATACAAATATTTAAAAAAAAAATTATAATATAAACAGAGCAAGTGGTTTTTTTATCTCATATCATTATCTTGTGTCATGTAAGCTATATATGGGTCATGTATACCTAGTATGTCATGTAAGTATAAAATACACAAACAAACAGCTATGTTCGCATTTATTATTTTATTAGTCTTTTAGCAAAAACAAAACTTATTTGGTATAACAATACATTAAACTCAGCAAGGTGAGAAAATTGAAGATTTAAGCCGAGTGGAAGCGAACGAAAAACACGAATTGATTTAAAATCGTAACACCGAACTAATCAGGATGCGGAGAGCGTGATTTATTTCGCGTCAAAGTTGAAATTAATTCACAACAACGCGACGCCGCGAGGCGACATTTCTCTTGTCAGCCGCGGATGCAGGCTCGGAGCGACGGTGCTTATAACAAAGGTTGAACGTTTCTCAGTATACTTATAGTTTATTTGTAAGAGGGCTTATAATCAGATCAAATAAAAATAATGAAATTTCTATGTTACAATAACGGTGACAGTAATAATTAGTTACATAGACAAAGATGACTATAAAAGCATGTTGTCAAAATCTATGTCGAGGTCGTTAATAAGATGGTCGATTTGATAATGAGCTAACAATTCCGATGGATACGAAATACCATAGTTACAAGTTTTCACATCAAGACACCTTCGACATAGAAAGTGCTAGTAAAACACAAAAGCTTATTTCACTCAAAAAGGCTCCAGTAACAAAAGTGAAAATGAAAAGCTGTTCAAAGCGGAGTGAAGTGTTAAAAGCACAAAATTTGTGAGAGCAGTGAGCTCTAAAATGTCGACACTACATTTTGTTGCGTGATCAGTACCGTCGACGCCTCGTCGACGCATGTCACGATAGGCTCTGATTATACGGGATTACACAATCAAGTAGGGAATTTTGTTTGCGCTCCGGGAGCGGGGTCGACGAGTTATTTAACATTATAATATAACACGTACGTGTTTTCGATTTGGTTATGTTTTAGCGGCGTGTTTGAATTTAAGCTTTGATCCCAGTTCCATTTGGGAATACGAGAATCAATGACGCTCCGATCTGTATAATTGTTTGAAGCTACAATTCCAAGGGGAATACATATAAAACGCTTTACGCTGGTAACGTTTTTCAATAACAAATTTCGATCGAGAAAATTACATCGTGGAAAACTGTTAGATGGCACTCCGATTTAAGCTGTAGAATTCAAAGCACTAGATACTTCTAATACGCTGCTCGGAAGCGACTTAGAAATTTCTAAGCGATGCGATCTTATTGCGAACAATACTGAGGATAACTTCGAGATGGATCCGTCTGAATTGGGCTAAGAGGGTTTAACCAGATTTCTTGTTGAGCACGAATAATCAAAACAACTCTGTGCAAACAAAGCATAAATTTCGTTATAAAAGTAAGGAGACAGGCACAAATCCCTCTTCGTCCGTTCAACCGTTTCCAACAAATTACCTCACAATATATTTTGTAAGGCAACAAATCATCTGGCTGAAGCCGAAAAAATGTAAAAGCCGTGCAATTGTTCGGGCGATAAATAAAAATTGTTCTAAAAACACCTCAGCAGTTTTAATATTTTTATCCTCGATAAGGGGAAGCATAAATATTTTTTGACTGTTTGATCACTTCTTCAATTTTGAAACTGTATAGAAATGGTATCCCTATGATGTATGATTCAAATTTTGTACCTTCAGATTACAATTAAATACCAGTATAAATGTTAAGAATTTGATTTGATGTAAGTATTTGATAACTTTTGGAATTATCAACATTCAGACCATTAACAAATAAAATTACCATTTAAATGCCATTAAATAAGAAATTGTAAAAAAGGTAAATAAATATGTAAATAATGTTATACGCTGGTAATTCAATATATAGAGCGCAATAACAAAAACGGTTCCAGTTACATATTGGATTCTAATTCATACAAAGTAATTTTAAAAATCATTTAGTCATAAAACAAAAAGTGGGTACGAACGTAACAACAAAGTATCCGTGCAAATTGTAACAGCTGACAAAACGGGAAGAATTATTAGCGACGACCGAATGTTCGGCAACGGATAAATGCACCGCAATTCGGTGCCAACGCTGCTGGAAACGATTTCCGTTCCGTTACGGCTATTTAAATTTAATCCTGTTGTTGTTGATCTCATATTCACAATGTGATGAATTGTGTGATACACGTGCAAATTTCATAATTGATTTTGTTCATTCTTAACTTTGAAATACATTAAATTTTATGAACTAGAAAATTAACAAATATTTTTAATTATCAACATAATTACACGCCTGTGTTTCCCCAAAGGGGTAGGCATAGGAGTGTGCACTCTTACGACAATGTTATTAGTAGTCAAATTTTCATTGAAATATAGGTACATATAACGGATCTTAAGAAAAATAGCAATACAATGTCGAAGCCTCCACTATTTCGAGAAAACATTTTCAGTAGAATCACTCCACATAACAGTATTAGTAATGCGATACCGGAACGCAGAGCCAAAGCGCAGTCTTCAGCCAGCCTTGCACATTTGTTTGAACAGGAACACACGGGAGCAAATATTTAACGTTACGTAGAAAACCGGTTATTTGCGTCCCGTACCCGGAGACATCTCGGAGCAAATACACCTAATGTGATCGAGGATGTTGCTTTAATTAAACGAGTGTATTTGGCTTCCATAAGTGTTTTATTGTGTTTGTTATGTTTATGAATGTGATAAATTGTTAGTTTAAGGCCTTAATTTGAGAACATTCCCGTGAAGGAGTATGATGGAGTTTCTTTCGTCGCTTCTTCTCCATAGTGAGGCATCTTCCGAAGCGGTGGTAGCATCATTTTGACGTACAGAAAGTGTTCTTATGAACCAATTTTGAATAAATGAATTTGAATTTGAATTTTAAGGAGATTAATCTATTAGGATTTGTTTTAAGCGAGGAATTAAAAAAAGAATTCTATATGAGCGTCATTAGTTGCAGTTTCTCGTACATATAAAAGGAGCTTCGCGATACTCGTACGTCCAAAGTATTGAGTGCTGTACTCCATTATGGGACGTGTGACAGTTAAACTGTGTAACTGGTGAATCGTGGCAATGTACTACAGTCATTTGCCTACCCCTTCAGGATGATATGGATGTGATGTTATGTTTGTTTGTTTTGTATCGAGTGCATTGTGTTTTAGTAATCCAGTAATATCCATAACTGGTTCGGTGGCGAAGAAAAGCATTAAATATTTTTCATCAATTTTTGATTTCTAAGTAGGTATGTATGTATTACCAGTATATCACTTGTGGAAAGTATATGCATAAACTGATACAAAAAGACAAACTTTGAACGTAGCCAGAATTTTATATGAACACGATTTTACCATCAATGTCATCAATACTTGTTTAGTTCCACTGCTGAGCATGAGTCTCTTCTCGGAATAATAATTATATATTGGGAATATTAATAAAAGTTTAGGTCTTAGTTTATCGCGTCTGCCAATAGCGGGTTATTAGTGCCAATGTCAGTAGTACTTGTGTAACTATTTAATACAGTTCAGTCCAATATGGAACAATAGTTTCATTTTCAAAGCATACCTCGAACCTCTCTATTAATCATCCCCAATGTACACTTGCATTTGCAACACTCAAACATTTCAGCTCAACACACAAACTATGGAAATTCGAAACGCATTCGAGCGTAAAGTCGACCAAAAATTAAATTTCAATTACATTTCCAGTGCCAATATAAACATCACGTGTCATGATCCATTGAATATTTGGTAGTTAATTACACTATACTACACGGTTCTATTTATTTTTCGTTCCACGCAAGTGGATGAGGTAGTAAATTTTGTGTTGCGAAAAAACTATAATATTTGTCACAGGAAATACCCTCTATTTACCCTATTGCTATCCGGTCAAAGGGAACTCATTGATTCCCTTAGAAGGGCGCGCACCCTTTGATATTTGTGTACCTCGGGTCCCGTAGTAAATAACGCTTATTTAATATTTGCTTACCCAGTACCACTTCACATATACGGCGTCGGGTATTCGGTAATGAAGTTTTGGTCAGTCTGAAGTATCAAATGTGAATAGACGAGACGGACTTTACCCCATCCCTTAATAATTATGCGATCTCGCTTTATTAAAAGTTGGGGCAGTGGAATCTCAGTTGAGTAGCTAAACTAGTTTTCAAAGTTTAATCAAAGTTAATTTTAGTCTATTTTAGTTTGTACGGACTATGTAACCAATGTCGGAAAAGATTAAGAGCGATTTTAATTTATTAAAAATTTAATAACGCTTATGTTGATAACATTTTTTATTTCTTTACTTAGCTACTACAGCAAATATATTTCTTCGAGGGCTATCTGCATAACAAATTATTTTAGACTCCAAATTTTCCTGTTAAAAATCGACGTTGTTGGCGAACTTATATCAGCAAAGACAAGACGCAGCAGAGTGGGCTCTCCGATAGGAATATTTTAAATATTTTCAGATGAGCACTCGTTCAATGGGAGGTCGGATCGTCTCCGCCGCTGGAATTCATTACCCTGGAAATTTGTTTGGGATATGAAATTCCTAAGACGCCATTTTGGAACGATTGGGGTTACACTGGAGTGGGCAGTTTTTGTTGCGGCATTTTAAGCTCCCGATAAATTTGATCAAATTTAGTGTCAAATTGTTTAGAGAGATATTCCAGGGTATTATTGAGTTTCGGATATAAATTTTGATGTATCTCGAGAGGCTTAACTTGTTTTAATTATCGACATACCTAATTATTGTTACAACACCTACCTACCATATTAATTTTAAAATTAAAAAAAATCGGTAATCTATATCGAACACCAATAACTCCGCGTCAAAATCCTAGACAGGATGTGCGAGTTAAGTATCCGTCCCACGGAGATAGGTGTCAAGTAAAAGGAAGCGAACTAAGTTTACGTCCGGTCGGAAATCGAATCTAGGCATCACTCACAGCCGGAGTAAGTTTCGGTCCATTTTAATTAAACTGAACTCAGTATCCTACTTATATAGAACGTTTTACGTCTCCACGCCCATTTGTTGCGAGCAAAATTTAAATATTTTACACTTGAATGGAACCTTTTCGATCGTTACCTTAGGCGTTTTAATGCCCTGCCGCTGCCTCCGAGCCATTACTCCAACTTCAATTAGATGATATCTGACGTTTATAGTTCTTTATGCATTCAAGGAGCCAGATTATGCTTTTACAGTGCCAGATAATGCCATTTAATGGCGGTCCGATCATTATGCCAGTTTCACGGCGGTAATGAAAATTTTGCGCAGGTTTTACGATGAAGTATAAAGGTACTGCGCTTGGACCACTTTTTCTGTACAGGTGTTAATTTGAAATGAGCATCATTAAGGGGTGAAGTTATTAAGATAACATAGATAAATTTTACAGTTTTACCAACAGGGTGAGTTATTATCAAACTTCGTAAATATAAGATGGTTTTTTGTTGAATAGACGTAGCAGACGGAGAGTTGGCCTCTTTGATGTAATATGTTCATTAGCACCTCATTATCATATTTTGTACCTGACTGAATTCTACGAAGTCAACCATAATTGTATAATTGTCCAGGACCACGACAATGTGTGCGCGTGTGTGTGGGTTTGCATGTACGCGCAAGTAAATTTGTGTGTAGTTACGTAGAAACTGATAATAATATATAAGATGCTGTTATACATTTCACTTCTACCAATATTAAAGACAACTGAGAAACAGTTGGGACAACTAAGAAACAGGAAATCGGAAACGCCCCTGCATCTTGCATTACAAATGGAGCAATCGACGATCGTTCATCCCTTCAGTCGGGGTGTTTACTTCCATTTTATGCAACGTCGATTTCAACTCTGGAACTTTATATACGAACACCTAATGGCGATGAATGAGATGAATAATTTTATTTTCATTACAATATATAAAATATTTCGACTAAAAATAAGATAGTATGATAATGATTAAAGATATCGTAAAAAATATCATTAATAATGTTGGCTTTAGGATATTAAATTGACAGCAATGTATGCGATAGATTCAAGTATTTTTGTATATGTGTAGGTAATATATCATATAAGATGTTCAACTGTAGCAATGATCAAACGAATAAGGACTTGGAATTCGACTTCGAGCAATCGAGAGGCTGAGGATGATGATGATACTCGTAGTATCCAATCCGACGATCCAATTCAAGATTTGTCGATAAGCACACGCTCTTGCACCCATGCGACTTATGAGGCAGTAATAAATAATTAAACTTTTACGCATCTCATTTTGAGCGACGACTTGCATTTAATAGCAGACAATCAAAGAGTTATTGTTGATGAAGATTAATCAAATTTAAGACCCCACACGAGTGATAATTGACAAATTTATAACCCATACAGAGATTACGAGATGCGCGGATTTATGATTCGACTCGCTGCTCGCTTGGTGCATGCCAATGAGTTTCATTATGTCCCCGTTGGCACGTACACTTCGGGCAGATAGCACGTTGTCTCATCGGAAGCTACAAGAAACGAAATGACTAGCAGTATGGGTAAATAGATAATATTTATTTTATATCGTAATATTAATTTGTTACTGCTAACAGTTCAAGTCAATAATATCATTGCGAAAAAGCATCAACATATGTACATTCCTCTTCAATTGTATTGTAATACCCCGATTATTATTACGAAATACCTAAATGACTGAGTAATATTGATTTTATTTTAGACAAAATCTTTAGAGATTACAACACGCATACATATAAATTCATTTCCCTAATTTAGAACTCCAGGTAGATTACGAAAAACAATGCAACAGACAAAATTATAGCCACGTAAACGCACTTTCATTTTGAATATATTCAAGCTATCCACATAAAAACGCAAAAACACTGGCAACTGCTGGGACAATTTTGAGAGCGTTTAGTGTTTTATATGCCAAAGGGATTTATGTTATTACCGTCCATATTTCTGTGGACTGAAGCCGCTGAGAGGTCACGAAATCTTGCTGAAAGGTGTTGTCCCTTTTTGTTGTGGAGCGTCGTCCCTCTCTGTTCCATGCTTGGTTTTAAAACGATGAATATTACCGGGTACAATATTCCTGGCACGTACTAGGGTGCGCGGCGCGGCCGTTCATGAACTCTGATCTCTAACTGGAGGATGTAACGTTAACAATGAAAAAATTTGGCCCGCTAAGGTGGAAGAGTTGTGATGACAACTCCACGAAAACTTCCTAATCAGTTGTAACAAATTTATGTCGCGAGCGTGCCTGAGCGTACAGCGGAATACGGCTCGGCGATGTGAGAAATTGTTTCCATGGCGAATTCTTTCTAGCAATATTATTATTACCATCTTAAATATTCATTATTACCTAAAACCTCATTAATGTTCCTTTCAAATTTACCTGTACTAGCATAGCGAGTTTTGAAAATTGATTTGTATCATACTTGTAAAAGATTAAAATGAGATTTCATATACATATTTATTTACGATGATACTTAATAATAATAATAATAATAAACTTTTATTGCCATTTACAACAGGTAACAAAAAAATATAATACAGTAACACGTCATGGGCAACAGGAGGCAACTATCATTACTTATCTATTAGTTGAAATTAATGACCTTATTTAAAAAATCATTACAAAAATACATTCATGTGTCAAAAGTTAATTAATTATCTGTTAAAACTTGACGAAGACATTCCATTGAAATGTATTACGTCGTATAAAATTTCACGTCCGACAATTTCCCCGTGAACCGTCGGCCATGGAAACAATGTTGAACACGAACGTTATTACAAAGAACCATGTGCGGTGTTTAATTGAACTTGTTTTGATTCTTCTGACGCTAATTTGACACTCGGAATCCAATTTCGCTCAACTCACTTATGATTATTAGTAATTATTATCTAACTTTTATTAACAAAATTTTTGAACATCTGCTCATGAAATATATTATATTCGTTTGCTTCGTAGGTATATTATTCTATATTTCTGAAATAATTTTAAATGAAACGACTAAGTGTTTGCTTCATAATAAATATACATAATATTTCTAGGTACAGTCTGATTGTAAATATCGGAAATACCTTATTTTTATAATATTCTCATTCACGTCTTCCAGGCAGGGCAACCGACTTGCACTTAATATCCAACAAA
>DWEC01003170.1:0-10866 GCA_018245735.1 Microceris miodesmiata
TCTTTACAAAAGTGCGTTTTAAATTTAAATATCACTTGCTAACGGTGAAGGGAAACATCGTGAGGAAACCTGCACACGTTAGAATTTAAAAAAAATTAATTCTAAGGTGTGTGAAGTCTGTCAACCCGCACTTGGTCATCGTGGCAGACTATGGCCTTAACGCTCTCAATATGAGAGGAGACCCATATTCCAACAGTGGAATTATAATGGGTCGATTATTATTTTTATTATTTTAAGAGTTTATAGTGTTATATTGCATATATATAGCGTCATAATATACTACTATAGATAACGTGTACATTACATACGTACATTACATTTTTTTATTATTTCCAAGATTGACAAGATTTCATTGATTCCATGAAAGAAATCATTGCCGCGCTAATATTTTAAATTGGATACATACTACGTACATTCGGAAAACTAATGAACATTAGGAATAATAATCAAACAATTAACAAAATTGTACTTACTATACACAACACTAGACAATGTTTACGATGTTGTGAAAGCAAAACAATCATTAAATACGGAAATCCGAGATTTAATGCCTAAAACAAATAGAGTGGGTCGGTTCTGTAGTCACCATATAACCGGTATTAGCTTTTCACTCATACCATAGCGGTTACCTCTTCAAATAAACCCACGAGCATCAGCCAGGGCACACAACGGGCCGCCAGGATTCCATCTATCACAAATTAACTAGCTCTCCATATAACCGCCGGGTAACCGACTCGGGTGACCGGTGCAGTGATGTACGCATCAGTCTCGATAAATTAAATTGCATTGAGCACACGATCTATATTTTGATAATGGCTAAATAAACGAAATCGAGCCGGCGGCGGCCGGCCGCAGGGAGGCGGGCTGCCCTAACAGGTCTAATTTAGAACAGGCACGACGAACAAGTGCGCTCGCTCGATAACTTGATACGTTTCCTTCGGCGCAATTTATCTATACATTAATACGTAAACTTTGGAGCCCTTTTTAAGAAAATTGCGCGGACCGACAAATATGAAATTTTGGCACACTTATAGTTTATATAGAGAAGGAGTGCAGAATGCTAATACTTTTTAAAAATACTGCATAATAATACATTAAATTAACCATAAAAACGCAACGCACACTACTGCACTTACACATAAATACACGCTGTACAGACATGTATCGACGGGTTAAATATAAAAAGAAATTATAGTAACAACTTAGTCATTTTAGGCAAATCTATATTATCCATAAAATGAATTATGTGAGCTGTGTAATCTTCGCATTCGAACACTATTTTTATTACAGTGTTTTCGGGAAAGAACAAGGATACCAAAAACGAACCCATATTAGCTAATGTGCATGAAAGAAATTTTACATATATAAATAAAACACTACAGTATAAATAAGGGGGATGGTTGTCTTATTAAACATGCAAAGTTTCATAAATTTTGATTTTTCCAACTTAAAATTATCGATTTAAATTTCTGGCACTTATTCTCTCACGTATGTGGTTAAAGTGTGACAACGGATTAATATTATCTGTCTACAGTCTCACAAAATGTCAAACTAAGGGTGGAGAAAAGTTTTTAAAATTATTATATAGAGAAGGAGCGCAGAATGCTAAAATATATGTGTAATACTCGTATGTATTACAAATACCTTAAATTGAACTAAATAAACCATTAATTATTTACATTCCCATTCTCAATGTGTCATACATGTCAGACATGAGACGGATTGTTGTCAATAAGTAGCACAGAGGAAACATTTATATGAGCGTCGTCTTTGACATTAGAACCTAGACAACGCTCAAACTGATTTTATACTTATTTATATCATTACATTAACTTATATTATTACATATTTATGATTTACGATCGAATTTCGATCTCTACGGAACCATTAGTTTTATAATTTTGTCTAACATACCATTCATATTGTTCAAAGTTTGATGTACACATAAAAGGAAGATAGTTTACAGATTGAAACGGAAAATGTTATTCGACCCAAACTACGAACCCAAAGTCAAATAAACTAATTAGAATGTCAGATTCCAAATTATTGATTAGAAAAACAAACTGAAATCGATCAATAATACGGCAAGACTCAGAACAATTGTAAGCAAACAGCGCGGTAGTTTATTAAACGTACAGAGTAGAGTACGACTATGTATTGTTTGTCAGTGATCAAATAGTAAAAGAGCAAGCCCCTTAAGTAAATCAACGTGTAGAACAAACATCGCGAGTTGCGACTCGATTGCGCGGACGCGGGACCAACCCCTTATCTCGGCGGTGCGCACGTGTGAACCCCGTTCAATTTTAATTTCATGCTCAAACAATGACGCTATCGAGCCGGCTATTATTTTGTATCGTCGAGGGTTGAGTTCATCTAAATCCGCCTGATAAGCCCGGAGCTCTTTGTCGCCGTCGATCCTGATGGCTAATTCGAGAACATTCGCTATACGTTCGGGACATGCTACCTATTCGACGGACACTTTTAATTTGTCATTAGAATATCGGGATGTTTATAGAACGACGCTTTTATATCTCGTACCCTTGTTCCTCTTATCTGTTATCAGCATTCACATATTTAATTAAATACCATTTCTCGTGGGTCGCGACACTATTTTAGAAATATTCAGTTAAATTGGATTGCTTCAATTTGCATTGGAATGACAAATACAACCAGAGCAATGAATACGGCGACTCAAGTTAATACAAAGACTCTCATAAGAACCCCGCTGAAAAATTCCAGTGCTCGTTGGTTTGTGCTGTGTTAAAGCAGTCTCTTAAGATACTATATCTCTGACATTTTGAAGTTTTACCATTTAAATATGATTGTACCGCTTATACGAATACATACATATATTAAGATGTAGTTTTTAATTGCCGAAATATACCAGACTGATAAATACAACTGACACCCAAAAATGACTTAAACCGTCTAACGTTTCCAAAAAAAAAATTCATTGTAACGTTTTAATGTCCAATATTACTCGTGTCTAATATCATCTAGTATATATATTAATTTCGTATTTGGAATGTAAATGAGAATTAATAAATCGATTGAATCCTCATGAAATCCAACCCATTAACGAAGAGTGACACAAAACAACTCTGTAACCGATAACAAACCGTCCGGGGCGCCGCGCCCCTGCTGCATCAAATCATCGTACGTGCTTCCCCGACCGTCAATGATTTTCCAAATTCCCTCCGAATCGCATCATCGGCCATCGCTAAACCCCCTGTGTCTGTGTTTATCAAAACACTTAACGATTTAATATGTTCGCTGATCTCCCCTCCGCATTCATTTGATACATGTGCATTGTGCAGTGCATGTACGTTGTACTAGTTGTGTACACTCCGTTGAGTAAGAGAAACTACTCGGCATACTTACTCGTATCGTCCATCGCCTATCTCGGCCGCACACTGAAATGTAGCTTGTGAGTTTTTAACTCCCTTGTACAACTTCACACAGTTGTTAGTGTTACTGTTTTCCTAGGTTTTGCAAGTTTCTAACATTTACATTATGGTACATCATCAGTCTACAGCTGTCCACTGCTGAACATAGGCCTCCCCCAGAGCGTGCCACGATGCTCGGTCCTCTGCTTTCCTCATCCAGTCTCTACCGGCGATCCTACGAATGTCGTCGGACCAGCGGGTCGGAGGTCGTCCTACGCTACACTTACCAAGACGCGGTCTCCACTCTAGACCTTGTCTGCTCGAGCGGCCATCGGTCCTATGGCAGATATGGCCAGCCTACTGCCTCTTCAGCCCGCTTATTCTCCGACCTACGTCTGTTACTTTGGTTCTCTCACGGATAACCTCATTTCTGATTTTATCCGCGAGAGAGACACCAAGCATAGCCCGTTCCATCGCCCGCTGCGCGACCTTAAATTTGTGGACTAGCCCCACCGTCGTAGCCATTATGGTACAATTCGACAGAATGCCAGAGTAGGTAATACATAAATGTACTATTGAAGTACATATTCAAAATTTATGAATAGACCAGATATTATTCGTAACATTAGACTTCAATACGGTGTACTTCAATAATGTTTTAGTCACACAGTTCATGTACTGATCGATTTTCAAGTGAAATATCCAGTTGGAATTGCAGATATTCTTAAAACAGTCCAGATACTAACTGTGTTTGATTTCAATTAACTCACAGACACCGGGTAGACGAACGGCTCATATATTCTCAGTCCGGACATACACTCGCTCAGAATTCATTGTAGGCTCATATAAAAGATATGAAAGGAGATATTGCCATTAAAAATCACATTTGCATTACGTCTGTCATCGTCCATTTGTTCCAATTGACGAGTTTTAAAAGATAAAACTACTAATTTCAAAAATTATTCAACAAAGGCATAAAGAACGATGTATATAGAAGAATCAGGTGAGGTCTGTAAGAAAAGATATATTTGTCACTCAATGCTCTCTGACTTTCCTGTAAGGTACCTGACGTGATTATATAATAATAACAATTCATAAAATGTTGATACGTACATAACACTTCTTTCGTCAATCCCTCAGCCTTGTAATAACTCCATATAAATTTATTTCGGAATCGTTATTTTGTGACGTATTCTTTATTCAAAGAATACTCTTTGAATCAAAGTGCTCGATACGTAATGTAAGGTATGATACAAAATGTAGGCACATCATTTACCACCCGGCAGCAAGACATTACTGCCCCGCCCGACATGTCAAGTCGTAACAGAGGAAGTTCTAATAAGAAAACTTGTAATAGACCGTTTGAAAGTCGGATCGTCGGAATGATATCAGACTAATGAACTCAAACGTACGTACGATGTAGGTAATCGTTGCGAACATTCTAGGTAACTACCTTGGCTACAGCACGTGTCACGCTGCTTACGATATACTGTGAACGATCACTCGCTAAGTTCGTCATTATAAATTGAATGTATTATTTTACCTTTTCAGCATCTAGTGATTTTTTTAGGTTTTGGATTACCTAAGAGACAAAAATGGAGACACTTTATCTGAGATACTTTTATACTGAGATACTTTTTAACATTTTGGAACCGTTCCTAGGAGGACGTAGATATAACACTGTTGCAATTTGTAAAGAATACAAAAAGTGCAAACTATACTGGGAGCCTTCGCCCTCTGAAAAAATTACTGCTTACGGCAAATTCATGATAATTTCCACGCCTCAAAAGCGACGTTAAGAAATCAATCCTGATTGTTATCTTAAGATAACAGGCTTCAAACGTAGTCGGATGGATGGATCGCATGGAGAGTGTTTTGACAGTGATAGACCATTATAAAGCTCGAGCGATTAAATATCTTCTTTAAATTGAGTCCACGAAAGAGTGTTTAAAAAAACTTCTACAAAAACATATCGGGTTTATAAATGAAGATTCCAAATACCTCGATAATACTGACAAATATTTGATTCCCTAACAAACAAAATAATATACTACGTCGCTAATTTACAGCTTGTATTTTATCGGTTCGAGGTGTGACCATTATGGACCCCCACTTTGCCCCTTTCTCATCCATTTCACCATGATCCCTACTTGACCCTTCCATTTAAGGTAATAAACCTTATTTCAGGTAATAAACATTTTCTACAGGATTGACCGTTACGGCTTTCAAATGGACTATTATTAATTTATTGCCGAGCATAGCACTGAGCAAACTTTTTAACGAAATGGATTAAAATTTTGCGGCGTACTTTAAATCAATTCTTTAATTATTATTTCACCATTGCTTAGTAATTTATTATATTTGTCGTCATGTTACCAGTAAATCAATTCCTAATTTATTTTTTACTAGTGCTTATTCATTATTATAAAATTCTATTAAATTAATAGGCGCATTTACCATTATATTACCGCAAAAAAAAAACAGAAAAAAAGACAGCGTTGTCATCCTAACCCCAGAAGACTGAAGTAATATTTTACTTTTAAACGGTTTGTTAAAATTAGAATTGTTACAATAAAACACATTATATTATGAGGTTTAATATATTATGTAATTCTTTTTACATCTACGAGTATAAAATTAATTGTGAACATTTCGCTTCGAACTGAGAACATAACGAAGATGAAATAAAAGTCAAGCAAAACAACTCCAGTTATTCTCATAAACATAGAGAATTGAGAACTCCGAATAAACAGCGAAGTCTGAATAATAGAGCTAAGCCCAAGTTGACATATTTTTCACCCTCGGAAAAAGAGACTGCGCCTCGTAGTTCAGTCGCTGAACAGAACTGAGTTTGATGTAATATTGTTTTTGTGTCCGCAAGTGCTGCAATCCTATAACTAAAACAATATTGCTGGATTTACGTAACCACGTTTATTGCAACAAAAGGCTTTGCAAAAGATTTCTGGAACTGCAACATCGAGTAGTGATTACCGTTGATTTGAGAACACTGTATTAAAAAAAAACGTTAGTGCGTTAATTACATTGTTTTGTCGACTATTGTCGACTGCACTCATACTAACATAATATTTTGTCTGACTCGGATTTTTTTAAACTTCGGTCTGCTCCTTCACTACTCTTTTTATTATTAGATATTATGTCGTCACACCAGGTGCCTCCGGGGTTAAGCAGAGTGCTCAGCGTGTCAGATATCTCTATCTTTATCGACCTGACACCCTTCGGCTAATGGACATAATAAAATACAATTGCCATAAAAGCCGGATAGGAAAACAATAATTAATTTCCGAAACAACCGCATAGTTTGTTCCTCTTTTAAATGCATAGACAGCGAAATTAAGCCTATATAAATAGACAAATACGAACCAATGCAGCACACAGTTCCGTTGCCAATGGAAATTCTTTGTTTACATTATCTCAATTAAGTCTACGTTTTGTTTACGATACCGGTTCCGAACAAAACAGCACTTGGAGGATTTTGTTTGCACTCCGTAGGAACATCGAACTGTACTCGAAGCGTACAAAAAGATACGTTTAAACATTTTGTTAGTGGTCAAGATAAGTTAACAATCAATTTATACATATTTATTTAAAACAAAAAAATTGTATGTCATAAACTTTTCGACGCTTAATAAAAATAGAAGATACTATTTTTAATATTGCGTTAAGTACAAAATTTACCTGGAACGAAATTCTATGCCACGTATCTTTTTAACGTCATAGCTATAAGACAGGAAATTTTTCTGCAACACTTATACAATTTATTAATCTCTTCGTTACGTCATTATCATCAGGATTGCGCATAGTTATTACATCTATAAGCAAGTATTCTACGACTTAGTACTGCTAAGTATTCTAGAACAGCACATCCAGGCAGCTCCACAACAGCTTACCAGGTTAAACAATTTGCGACATATGTATGTCAATTTTGAATATGTTAATTTTGAATTGTATATTTTGAATATGCATGCAATGTAACTTAAATGTCTATTTTCAAGTAGGATTATTTCTGCACGTACACTGGGTGCTCGTGAACGGACGCACTCCGCGGGTAAACTATCTCGAATAAAGCAATTAATGGCACAGCGTAATCATATTATAATTAAATGCACTTTGAGCGTAAAATTTAAATTAACTTATACTAAATATCAGCGGGTCTGGGGTTTTATTTATCAATTAATTTTACAGTCGACTGTTGTATACATTACTGCATAAATATTACAGTTGTCCTACGTAACACACCGTAATTTGATGTCTAAATGTTAAAGGATACCTAAATTTCCATATAACATGCACTTACAGACATATATAATGCGTATTTTGACAGATAAAACCGAGATAGACCAAGACTCATATATGAGTCTATCTCGGCATCTGTCTCGGCTATATATCTTAACAGAATAGGTCAGAAATTGTTTGATTGGGGCATCGGTGGTCACAGAACCGGCGAGCGTGTGTGAATAGAGTACTGCGAATAGAAGAAGCACGTCAGGTCTGTAAGGAGAAAGATATTTGGCATTCAGTGAGCTCGACCTGGCCCGCGGCGGACCTGGTGTAACAATATGATTATATAAAAATATATGTTTGCATCAGTTGGTCAAGCACCCTGAAATGTAGTCTTTTGGATTGTGGGAAGGACAACCTTGGAATATCACACCTAATTCCACCAAATAGTATCAAGTCTTATATAGATTATAATTTGATATATCGCTGATGCATCGATGATACAGTCATCATCATCATGGTACAGCATAATTCGACAATTTTAGAATAGTCCGGGGCGCGGTAATGGAATCAGTGTTGAGTGATTGACTTTTAGTATTATTAATAATTAATAAAATATTCACTACTGCCCGATGTGGTCGCTGGTTTAATCATATTACGCGTCAGTTAGAATTATTCCCACAATCCCCTGTGCCCCTATTCGTAGTATCGTTTCGGCAAAAGTTCCTTGATCTAACCTTCGAAATTCAATTAAGGGAACTAAATTGGATTTAGACGCTAGGTCATTCAATTTAAGATGTGTAATAAAAAGTTTTACGTATTTTATTACTCAAGTTTGATTTGATTATAACTCACTTACATTTGCTAAAAATAGACAATAAAATTCAATTTCTTTCGTTTTACTTTATATCAGACTATCTGTGGCCCGCGGTTTCAGCCAAACATAATTTAAAAGAAATCGCAAATAGCCATTTTACTGTACTAAAGCATAGACAATATTTTTAGTTATTTTTTAGTGTGGTATTAATATTCAACAGGCCCAAATAGAGAGCAGTAATATTTTAATTTTGCCCTTTCCTCTAATCTACGTCCAAATGTGTCCAAATAATATGCTGTAAAAGACAAAATTCATCTTTATAGAATTGTCTTTATGTCTGTCATACGTAAGGATTAATATGCTATGTCTTAAGCAAATGCGCTGAAATCCCACGTAGTGCACTCGCCACTCCCATTTTTCACCAGTTACGTTTATTCGTTCATTATTATTTATAATGAGGACAAAACATCAGAAAGTGTTCATTTAAATTATTTCAAATTTCTAACATTTTAATTTATTTAAATTTTTTTGACTAAAGTTTCATGTCTAATATTTTCGCAACAACGATCGCAATGAGCCACCCCCAACGAAGCGCTGTCGAGCGTTAATTGAAATCAAACAAAGATTAGTACCGATTGCACCGGGATTACTATTTCAGCAAGTAATTCCGTACTGATTCGTTGAATTTTTATGCTTCTCGTGTTATATATTCTGCAAGTAATGGAACCTATCTTGCGCGTGTGATTCCAAAGTTAAACAAGAATAATATGCTGACACACGACGTGTTCCGAGTCGTTCGTACTAAATATGTAAGCAAAGTTCAGGAAAAATGTATCTGAAATAAATATATTGTGACATTTCCATATACGCCTATCTGCTCCAAAAGTGGAGCTTTGAGAAGGCTAGTAAACTACATATGTAAATGCATACTAAAGTACTTTTATGGATTTTTTGCACCTTTTTTATACATTGAAGCTGTCAAGCAGGTAGAGGGGCCACTTGATAAGTGGTCATCGTTGCCTATGGACATGTGCCGCCAGGGAAGTTGCCGTTGCTTCTCCAGCTTCGAAAAAAAGCTTTTTTTCACCTTTTTTACACTCAAAGACAGAACAAATACGTGATCATGATACGACATATACGAGTATAAGAGAATCGAATCCACCATCAGTTAAATAAACTCAGCGGTTAAGTTTACTACTAACTTCTGAATCAACGGTCCAGGCATTGACTAAACAATGCTAAGTTAAACGAGAATACCTACTCGTATATACATGATATATATTTTGAGTCTTCAGAGCAATACAAACAGCAATATATTAGGAGTATTTACAGACAACACACTGCAAAAAGCATGAAATTATGGTAAATAAAACTAATTATAGTCTACATCAATGACCAGCCATATTATACTAGTGAAAATGACGTCATTTAATACCTTTTGTTTTAATTTCAAAATGACTAACGTTCGTTGCTTTTAGAGCAGCAATAATTAGAAAACCACACCATCTGTGAGCAATGTAACGTCAAAGGTACAACTTACTAGGTTCGCAAAACTGAACTTGTATATTTTGCTCAGAGATACTTACGAGTGTAATTATTTTCTCTCGTTGTACATTTAAATTCGGTATAACTCGTTTAGTGAAATTAAAACGACATAAGCTTCTCCCGTAAGTTGCAGGTGCGTTCTCGAGTCATAATTGTACGTACATTAATTCAGAGTTGTTTATTTATGAAAGCCACTTAATCAACAAACGGAAACTACACTCTTTGTCTTTTTATTAGGCGCCGCGTTTGAATTTATTATTTCTTTTTGGAGTGTGAGCGACTCATTTTTCAGAATGCTTGGGAAAGCTTTAATAATATTTTAAAACAAATTTATGTTTAGCTATTGTGGTCGCTACTTGACCGCGAACCAATGTTTATTAAGTTTAGTTGCAGTTATACATTGTAAATAAATATGAAGAGGTAAAGGTTCATTTTCATTTAGTATTCGCCACCTCTCTCACAAATATTTTCACATGTACACTGCAAGTAAAGTAACATTTAAATACGACGTTTCTTGTCATCTTTCTTTCTTTTTTATTAGTAGCTTACTTTTGAATTTATTATGTGTTCGTAACTCAAATAAGTGAGTTCGCTTTTGTGAAGAAAACTTAGAAAAACTCTGTTGAACTGCTTGAAACCGAACAATGATTCTTCAGGATGCCGGTCACGTCTCGTCGCCTTAAAAATACGACACTTAAATCCATAAAGTACTTCCAAGTATTACTATTCTTCATGGCCATTTCCTTTGTACGACACAATATTATAATATTAAATTTCACCCCTACAAGGCATTTGGTAGTACCTAATTCAAAATAATATTTGTTTTATATGCAGAGAATATATTGAAAATCCAGAACGGTTCGCTGAGGACCATCTCAT
>DWEC01003171.1:0-10866 GCA_018245735.1 Microceris miodesmiata
GTCATACACTGTGCACAGGTCCAGACTCCGAGTCATTACTAGAAATTTCAAATTAGGAAAATCCAATAGTACCCGACCCGGGAATTGAACCCAGGACGCTACATCCTTATTAGCGTAATTTGTTGTTATTTTTCTTTAATATCATATCATAATTTTATTTCACTACACGCGAAGTATTTTGTTATATCTAATAATTATGGCAACAATGGCACATGAGCCAACGAGAGTTAAGAAACAAATGTATGTATATTGGGACAATTAGAAGTTGCGTTTGTATAAAACAATTAGCCACACAGGACTCTTCAAAACAAGGGTGAATAGACTCTTATTATAAAAAAGAAATAATTTGTAGGCATGCGTGCTCCCATCTGAGGAAGCGTCTGTGAATTCCATCAGGCGGGATCGCGGCCAAACGACATTTTTGCTGTAAATTTTCCTATTATAATTATAACTTTGGTTATGCAGCAAATAGTTGATGAAACAGTTTTATATGAAGATACTCAAATGTGAACGTATTAGACACAGATTTAATGATATTATAAATCGGCCTTACATGAAAAACATTTCCTTAGTTAGAAGGTCACCCAAAAATTTTGCTCTTATTTTAACGATCAGCATCATTTTTTTTTATTATGTGATAAGTTTGTTTCTTACCCAAATTCCGGTCAAGAGCTATAAGTAATCGTATACTTACAATTTACTGCTAATATAACGACGATTAATTCCCTTGTAGGGGTAGTAACAATTTGTTGCGCAGTACACATGTCGTATGACACGCACCTGCCGTTGCAGGGGTGGCTAGCTTTATAGCACGGTAATTTGCCCACACTACCGTATTATTTATGGACGACGGCGCCACTTACCGTTAGGTGAACGTATTCCGCAGGTTTCGTTATACAAAATGCATCATGTAATATAATATTTCTAGGTATCACACTAACGCCATCTATAGAAAAGTTAAAAATGTTAAAACTAACTTTGGCTAATTATATCTTCCTGTGCACTGAAGCTTTTATAGAAAATAGCGTCTAGTATTAATTACCTATGTCCTTTATGATTACCTGTACGAACCGCTCAAATACTTCGGTTATTAACATGCCAAATCAGTTACAATGCACCTACGAGTATACGTCACGGTCACTGGCGCTTAAAAATTAATTGTTAAGAAGTTTAACACTCTACGTAATTGTTAGTTGGTGTAAATTTATTTGCGGCCCATTTTTATCGTTCCACTGCTGGACGCGGCTCTCCTCTCAGAATGAGAAGATTAAGGCTACGGTCTGCCACGCTAACCAAGCACGGTTCGGCAAACTTTAAATGCTTTCGAGAATTTTTTCAACTCTAAGCTTTACAGGTTTTCTCTCGATGTTTTCTTTCGCCGTTGTAACAAGCGATAATTAATATTAAAATTAAATTACATATGTATTTGCTTAATTCACTTTTTTGTCACGATAGCTTGTATAGTATCAGAGCTAACTTTGATTTTTCTCCATGAGCTCCGTCCGTCTTGAGGTCGCGGCGAATCATATATTATATACCTAAGGTATAGACGCTTAGAAAGTGTGAGTGTACAAATAACACAAATGACTCGGAAAATTACGGATATTGAGTATTTGATTGGATGACATTGTATAGGCCAGGCCGAGGGGAACGTCGACTGACATGTTGGTTTACACCATAGCCCCATAGCGTTTATTCATTACTTTTTCAATATTTCTTCGCTTTTTAATGATAATCATCACATCGATCTTTTCATTTTCCACTGCTGGATACGCATCTCCTTTTAGAACGAAGAGGGTTAAAGACCATAGTCTACCATGTTGGCTTAGTCCTTGTTGCTAATAATAAAAAAAAATTGAGATAACGACAATGCGATCTTTAATGATACAGATGCTATCCAACAGTGATCAGACATCTGTTAAACTACATATACATATAATCATACACATATGATATCTAAGAATATTTTTTATAGATAATTTTACATCCAGGCATAGAATAGATTCGCCTCACCTTGACACTACAAATTTGAAAGGAATATGTATGTATAATTTAATAATGATTATGCCCAGTATACAGGTTGACAGTGATATCAAGCTAGCGCATGCGAAGGTTATTTAAAAATAAATGAACTTTACGTCCACTAATTTCAATAACGTCGGAGCGAGCGATTCATTATTTACGGGGGCTTTTACTAGTATTGAAATTCGTTGAAACTAGAAAATTAACTAAAGAACGGGTTACAATCTTTCGATTGTAACTATACTATGTATATTAAAACTGCCTTAAAATACGTGTATGCATCATCATCAGCCTATCTCATTCTACTGCTGGACATAGGCCGCCCCTGAATACGTTTTGTCACGCTGGGAATGCGGATTTGGGATGCACGATTTCTAGTGGGTGGCCAGGGCATGAAGCCGTTCCTAATAAGGCCTCACCATACCGCTATCTTCCAGCGCCGAGAGCAGTCGCCTCATACGACACTCTGGTATCCCCGCAGGGGTCTGGGGATACGTTTTATCTTTGCACCGACACGGATGTTTTATACAAAAAGTTCATTACTCCTATACTTAATTAATTTATAAAAGTATGCCTATGTATAAAATATTGTATTTACTGGGTGTAATTTATATAAAAAAAAAACAAAACCCAATTTCCGTACAAATTGAAACCTTCCATATAATATAACTAAGAGAACCAAAGTTTTCGACATAGCTCAAAGCATCAGCAAGCTGAAGTGGCAGTGGGCTGGTTACATCTGTCGCAGAACCGATAGCCGCTGAAACAGACGTGTTCTTGAGTGGAGACCGCGACTTGGAAAACGTAGGGTAGGACGCCCTCCAGCTAGGTGAAGTGACGATATAGGCAAAGTGGCTGGTACTAGTTGGATTCGAAGGGCTGGAGATCGAGGTCGGTGGCGTGCTATTAGAAAAGCCTATGTCCAGCAGTGGACGGGAGTAAGCTGATGATGATGATATAATAGAAATAGAGAAGAAAAGCTGCAACATTACGTGTTTTATCTTAAGTACTCATCGGGTATTTATACGAACTTGAACAAATTAAAACCAAACGGGCGTTGACTGTTGTGAGTCAGATATAATAGCGTTTTTGATATAATAATAAATTTGCTGCCTGCCATTGAAATTGATTTGGAAACTACTAGTAAAATACTTATAATAATAATAATAATCGACCTATTATAATTCCACTGTTGGAATATGGGTCTCCTCGGGTAATGAGAGGGTAAGGCCTAAAAGTACTACTACTAGTAGTACTAAAAGTACTTATTATCTTGATACTATATTACATCCGCTTCGCTCCTAGTTCGGAACGTGTCGATTTCACACGATAAAAGATTGTTTAAAACTTACCTCGGTTTCCTTACATTTGAATGTATACTTTATAATTATGTGCATAAACATGTTTTTTTTTCTTTGTATACAACCATGCATTTTTAATATGAGCGTGGTTGCAGGGGATAAATAATTTCGGGGACCAGGAGACGTGGCTGGCACCGTGCCGTTCCGGTCCGCTGCTCGCTGTCATTACAGTATGGCGGCTACTGACGGGTAAAAACGCGGGAAAAGGGGTGCAATATTGCAAAGTAATTTGTTTTATTTTTTAAATTGTAGGTATTTACATAAATGTATGGGATTTTTTCTTTCTTCCATCTATTCTATCTATTCTAATATTCTGAGTGCCTTTAATTTTCAGAAATATAATAGTTTAAGTATTTTCAAATTTAAATATTATAATCGTAAAACTTTAATAAATACAGTCCATTGTAATACATTAATATATAATATTATAGGCAATACAAACGTACATATGTATTATACAATATTTATAATTATTACTTCAAATGTCAATATATTATCATTAATTAAGTAATGGCTTTTCATTAATGCCATGCAATATTTTGCGTTCCTATTACTAAGTTAAATACTAACTGATAGTTTTCCTACCATTGCTTCCAACTTCCTTCCCCGGTACGGTTGGTTACCGCAACTACAGGAGGTCTGAGGAGTCGGTTCATTATGATTAAGGCATTCAATAATTTATAAAGAGGTAACTATCTCACTTGAGCTGTCATATCCAACCCCTCAAGGGTGAGTGATTATACACAAACACTCGTAAAGTGGACAGCCATTTCGTTGATGCTCAATTAGATCGAAAAGGGTGCACACGTACCTTGTTTACTCTTGATAAATGAAATGATGGAAAAACAGTTGCCTGAAATCCTATTATTTTGGATGACAGAAACTTACTTTTAATATAATAGGTGACGTAAACGTAATATAACGCCTATCTCCTAAGAGGCAGGCAGAGGAGTGTAATACATTCTCAAGTTTCACCAATTATGATTACGAAATTTTAAGACAGATAAATGCATCCGATACTACCCGACTGGGGGATCGAACTCAGGACCTCTCGATCGGCGGTCGTACTTCCAATCAACTCAGACGATGAGGTAGTCATAAATACATTATATTTATAATACTGTTCTAATTAAATATTAGAGTGTATATATTCAAATATAATTGTAATTACAGCAAATTTAGGGATTTTGAAATATTGTAATACTTTTTTCATTTATTTATTTACTTCGTACTCCTCTAGCTTTACCAGAGACCCTATTTACATATTTCACATTTATATTCGTTATTTAATAAAATTACAATAATATTGCAATCACGAAAAATATTATAATATTGAATTGACGATCTACGAAAGGCTGCAGCCAGATGCTGGATGCGACAAGCCGAGGACAGGGCGCGATGGCGCTCATTGGGGGAGGCCTGTGTCCAGCAGTGGACTGAGATAGGCTGATGATGATGATGATGATGAGATAATTTCCTTCTTTATTTTATAAAACATTTCTAGTTTTTCTTACTCGCCTTCTAAATTTGTGTTTGATATCAAACGATCTTATCAATGCAATTTTAATTAAATATATCGATTAGTTTATAACGATTAGACGGGTTACATAATTGTATCAGTAAAAAAGAATTGATTGATGATTGAAGACTGATTTATTGATTCAGTGATTACCGATCTTCTGCTAAATCTGGTCTTCTGAAAACGATTGCTTTCCAATATCTGATGCGTTAGGTATTTTTTTTTCAAAACAGTCATGTAATTCGAAATTTAAATATACCAGTATACTTTCGTTTTTACCAGTTTGCGAGTAGATCGCTTTATGTGAGCTGGCCTAAGACATTATTATTATTATTACTGTGATATATGACTTTTCGTTCCGGGAAATGATAGACCATTCAAAGGTAACTTTATGGACACTTTCACATAAACATAAGCGGTATCTAACAAGAATTGTATGTTCTTGTTGAGACCCTCGTTTCATCACAGCACCGAGCTAAAACCGGACCATTTTTATCGAGAAATCTCGGTTCGATTCCCGGTAGAATTACAACATTTTTCCAACTAAGCGTTCTCAGCTGGTTCTATTGAAATGTATGCAAATTCACGTATAAACTACGCTAGCTGATCCGTCGGCATGTGTCCATTGTTGGCCGGCGGTTGACGTGCCGTGGCTGTGTGTGGTCGGCGGCAAATGTGTAACATTACTCGTACTTAGAATCTTTACAGATTAATGATTACTTTTCCGAATCATAAGATAAAATATGTATCATAATTAACTCTAATAAATAAAACTCTCTAAAAACTCTATAAAACTCTACTCTACTCTATAAACTGTAATAAAACTCTCTAACTTAAAATATGTATCATAATTATGCTCTAAACAAATATTTTGTTGGTGTTAAAAAAACGCGTAGTAGACTGACAAATAAATATTGGATAAGGCGGAAATTGTCCATTAGCGGCGATATTTCAAACATTTTATTACCACTTTTCTTACTTCTTCGCAACTCTATCACTCTACCTCGCAACTCTATCACAGTCCAATGACTTCCAATATCGAAGACAATACAGTATTCTCTTCGCTGTACGTATTATGCTGTTTCTCGGTGCAGATGTGCGGGTCGGCAGACTTAGCACATCAAAGTGATTTTTGTGTAAAGTCTAAGATATAGATGTTTGCTCTCTCATTAAATAATAAGTATATATTATTACAGCAATGGGAACATGGAACAGGTCGAGTCCGTCCCCCAAACAACGTGTCGCCTTTAAAACTGCATTACGTAATGAGAAGGCCACACATCCAATTACATTATCTTTATACTTAGAGATTTTTTAATTCGTTTCTCCATCTTCCTGTAAATCTAATTCTATCAGTAGCTAAGGAGTTGAATACTTCTCTTCCGCCTTATAGTAAGTAACTAATTTAATATTCTTTTCTAAGCATAAAAATAATTATGTTTATACATACATAGTATAATTACCAATTACCAGTTACTACAGTACACTCCTCTGCCTACCGCTTCTGGGATTGCATGCGTTATGTTACTTTTCTTTATAATATACCTAATTATGCAGCCAATAACGGTGTCTAAGGGGTTCTTTGTTCTATCTGATATATAATGCAAAAAGATGAAACTAAGGGCTAAAATTTAAATATAATGTAGCAACAATACCACCTACGTGTGTATAAATGCTTATGTTTGGTCCAATTATCTTTCTTTCTTCGTGAAAATCTGTAAGTGTTGGAGCTGCGGAATAGACTTGGATAGCAGTTCAGCGTCCAACATAGTACTTAATTTTAGTAGAATTTATATTTGTTGTAATTGCTATGTGGCGCTAATGTTAGACTTAAACTCTACATAAGTGGAGGAAATGGGATATAATTCACGACACGTCTTAAATTCAACAGTAGGTATAGGTCTTACGTTGGTGTCTTTTGGAATGTTTTTAACTTAAAAATTGATAATTAAGCTTCATCTAATACATACTCCTAATATGTCGGCTCGAGAGCTTCCAATATGATATAGCAAATGAACAAGTATTTCTATTATAAAAATACCTCTAAAAACCACATAAGTTTAGCCTATATTTTGATTATTTTTACACAGTGTCCATGGCAATTTACTCAGATCCAAATTCAATAGCAAAATAATCATAGCTTATAAAATAATTCATTAAAAATACAATAAATAAAAACTCGACAACCAACTAAATATATATAAATAAAAGGAAACAAATTTATCATCTTGGAAAATAAAAAAATAGAACGGTATCATCACCCGTTGCTGTGATACGGAAATTCCTATGAAATCGTTGGCAATATAACCGAGGAGGAATACTTTCAATCTATATTTTTACGAGGCGAGTTGTTTACACGGCGCGTTACTGCAACCCAGATACACTAATCGAACGAGACGAGCAACATTTAGATGTGACCGTTCTTATTGCTGTGCGCTAACTACGGAAAGATACCATCCAGGCATTGAATGTAAAATACCAACGTAACATCACGCCTGAAATTCCCGAAGGGATAGACAGAGGAGTGTAGTACAACCCCACGTTTCACCGGTAACGTTTAAGTCTCACAATGGAAAATAGGTGGTGATATTGCCATACGCCGGGCACACAATATCCAAACTCCGAGTCACTACTATAAATTCTAAATTAGAAAAATTCAATAGTGCTCGACCCGGGATTTGAACCCAGGACCTCCCGATCGGCAGTCGCGCTTGCAACCACTCGACCAACGAGGCAGTCAAAGTAGGTACCAAAGTAATTTAACATAAGAGTAACATCACGCATGTAATCTCTTTAGGCAGGGTTGTTACATCCCACGGTTAACCAGTCACGTTCGCGACCCATCATGGAATAGAAGCTGAGTCTCTTGTCATACATCGGGCACAGATCCGAATTCCGAGCTCCTACTAGAAATTTCAAGTTCGAAAAACCCGATAGTAGCCAAACCGGGGTCGAAACCGGGAGCTCTCGATCAGCATGCGCACTTGCGACTACTCAACTACCGAACTAATCATAGTACATAAAATATATTATTATTTTCATAACACATCATCAACACCTGGGCTAACAGATAAAAAGTGCTAATTGGTATTACGTCCGACGTTTGTTGACAACATTACAAAATAATTATAATAATTATTATGATACCATCACGCCAAATATAGGGTAGGCAGCGATCAGCGAGTAACAATCTCTGTCCTTACAGACCTGACTTGCTTCTTCCACAATCATCACTCTCTTGATATACGCCCGACTTAAAACAATTGCAAAGAAGAAAAACATTTTTTATATATATATATTAATTTAATAGGTTGCACCAACGTAGTGAACAGTAGCGCATTTAACACAGGACAATACTGTCCGAGGTGGGAAGTAGAGTGCCGGCCCAGTCAGAGGCGCAAACGACAAGCATAGATGCAGAGAACATAACGCTCGTGTAAATTCTAATAATAATTATAGGAAAAAAATCAACTCACCGACGTTCCAACGTAAACAAGTGTACGAACAACGATAGAAATAATAAAAACCACTGACCGTATATCATCTACGTGTTTGCTTCCATAACGTAAATTGCTTTGTTAATTGACGGTGTGAAAACTGCTATGATTATATATAAGTTTATTTATTATCTAATGAACACATTTTTAATTTTATTACGTATTCTTCACATTATGGTTAATAGATGAGCATTTATAATGACTACGATGGTATAGCACAAGGCAAAAATACAAGGCAATGAAGATTCAAATTCTCTCTGCCGACCCCTATAAAACAGAGATTATATGATTTTATATACGCAAAGTGGCCGGCAGGGATTGGAAGAAGAAAGAGCTGGCGAAGAACTGAAGATCGTGCTCAGTGGACGGGAGTAGGCTGATGGTGATGATGGTTTTCTGCGTATGAAAAGGATTCTTTGCTACGGTGTTTACGTAGCAGCGGCTGCAGCATCTTGCCAGAATACTGCCAAGTCGAAACGATTAAAACCAAGTAACTCTAATAATTGTAAATTAAATGTACGAACAACCAAAAATAATATGAAATTTATCGTCGCCGTATCATTATTTCCTTCATCTATTTACAAAATCGTTAATGTATCAAATGCTGAAATAAATATCTTCTATGTATTCATTTATTTATGTACAAAACAAAATTAATTCGGACCGGATCATTCGTTGGTTATCCATAGTAGGTCCGTTAAAACGCAATACTTGTGTAGATGTAATTCTTAGTCTATCCTTGGATGCTACGGTCCATCATTATACATACATATATAACAATGTATTCCATATATTTCCGCATATAAACGATGAACTTAAAAGATTAATATATTATGCGCTCGGTGTTCCTGTCTACCCTGCATTCTAACGTAATGATGTAGTAATAGTAAAAATATATTTCCACGAAATTGTCACTATTTATAACATATACTTAGGTACCTATATTTTATTATATTAGATGAAACATTGAAAGAACACTCATAAATTAAATCGATTGCAATTTCCAAGAGGGTAAGAGATCAATAGGATATTCACATTGAATACTGGCTTGGTTAGTTTGAGTGATTCGATTCCCTGGTCGGGTACTATCAGACATTTATTTACTATTAGACTATTGACATTATACTCTTACTTTTTAAATATAAGGCGTGATGTTATGGTTCACTTTTGTATATAAAGAAAGCAGCAAACTTACAGGAAACAAAAGTGGTCGCTGCTACCCGTGGGTATCTGGCACCGACCCCGATCATTTTCAGTCAAATTATTGTATTTATTTTATATTAATGCCCACAATCACGATTATATGTGTTATTTTACCATTGTTGTAAAATATGATTTACGCGAAATTGTAGCAATAAATAAAATATAAATATGTTCATACGTAATTTAATTTAAATTAAATTTTAAGTTTCTAAATTGTACTTCCTTATACGGTACCATATACACAATGACCGTAAATCTCAATTATATATACACGTGTGTACTATAATATAATATTAGAACTATAAATTAATTTTTATCGTTATATACTTCATGTTTACACATTCCATTTATTTAGAGCGAGGATAAAATCTTAAAGCAAAAACTGTTATTAATAGACACATAAGTTAACCGTTACAGGTATATTTTAACTGTTTTCATAGACCTAATCCTCTTGTTTTTTAATTTTATGTGCTTGTCTGATTCCTATTGTTTTGGAATATTCTTAAATTAATGATGAAGTCCTTACACTAACTTCATTAAAGAGACTAATGTAATTTTTGAGGTACTATGTACGTATGATATGTTGGACATAAATTTATATCTTGAGCATGCCCTATGTGCAAAATTTAGAAGGTTCTCTTGTGGTTGTTGTAATATATTTTTCATTATAATTTTTTTTTATACCATAAATATAAGTTCATTTAGATTTTATATACCCACAGTAAGTAATAACTCGTTTTAAATTTCTTTAAAAGTTAGTAAATTATACGACCATTAATATACATTTAGCGAATTTTTCTACGCCACTTCAATACGCGCCGCTTAAATTAAGAAACTTGTTCATATTTTGTCTATTGTCAGTCTATGGTTTATAGCTATTGATTCCTTTTTCAATATATTTCTCAATGTCTGTAATAATTTGAAAACGACGTGTTCATTAATATGCAATGTTCTAAGAACGTTACTAATGGTAAAGCATTTTATTAGCTTTAACGATTTTTAGTTTATGTCTGCTACACGCTGCAATCATGGCCATTTTATATATTTATTACTGGCTACAACAGCCATACATATTTAACCGTACATATTAATTAAACAAATATATAAAAGTTAAAAATAGCTACAAATATACAAAAATATGATAGCTTCTGAAAAGTTTTATAAAGTTTATATCGAGGAAAATGCCATCGTCGATATCTCATACGTATTTATTTAATTTCTGTTATAAATAATGTAGATTATTAATAACTTATGTCAATTATTA
>DWEC01003172.1:0-10864 GCA_018245735.1 Microceris miodesmiata
GGATGTGTGCCCGGTGTATGGCAATAGGCTCACCACCTATTCCATCGTGGGACTTAAACGTAACTGGTGAAACGTGGGAGTATACTACACTCCTCTGTCTACCCCTTCGGGGATTACAGGCGTGATGTAATGTTTTTTATAAGGTTTTTTAGTGCAAACTTTAAATAATCTAAGCCGACTAGCCCGACGACCCGAGCTTCGACTGTTTTGAGTGAGGGCAGAATTCGTAATGGCCAACTATCCGCCGGGGTTGGCTAGGCGTGTCATCAATTTCTGATGTAAAGCTTCCGCTAGTGTTGAGAGTTGAGGGGTGAGCGGTTTGGAGTCGACACTTTATGATATTTACCGCAACCACAAGCACAAGACCTCAGAAGATAAGATTAAATAGAATAAAGAAACAAAAGAAGAGAAAATCATATATTTCTATTTATTATACCATCACGCGAATTCCCTTAAGTGGAAAGGCTGCGAGCATCGAGTGTGAGACGTCTATTCCTACAAATGTGATGTGCTTTTCTATATTACATTATTATTAACAGTCTTATCTACTTAAAAGCACTGCATTAAGATTTACTTTATATGAAATATTTCATTAAAAACGAAACATTAATACTAGCATGCGATTTTGTTTTAAGATTTTAAAAAGAATAAATAGGCCAAGATAAATTACGAACATGTTGGTAGTTGTTGTTTTTTTTTTTCAAAAACCGATCTATTTGGTGTTAAGCACCTGGAAATATATTAATTGGTTGTCGTGTCACCGTTTCCAAGAAACTATAATACCCTTAACATTAACTGTTGGCGTGTTCAGTACTAGCAAGAAAATGTTAGCACGACACAAAATTTACCTCAACTTTGACCATTTAGAATGTTTAGCTTCCAACTACACCGGACAATTTAATAGGTAATCTTATTAACCCTCTTGAAAACCACGACCACCACTACCTGCAGCCTAATTAACGTTTATTAATAATGGGTGAAGGTGCAATAGAATAATAATATTTACGTGTACGGAATCTTGGACTCAATAAATAAAGCTAATAGCTGAAATAAAACCATTATATAACAATGAGTGACACATATGTCAATGTAGTATAATAGCAATGTAGTGGGTAGTTAAACTATTATAACAGAGGAAGAATTCTTCATTTCCCCTTGTCCAAAATTCGTAACATTTTTTTCAAATACTTTGACGTTTGTTCTAACGGTCTTTCGTACCATTGGCCCCATATGTATAACCATATTTTACCCCCCCATTAAATGTTATCAAGGTCAGGAAACATGAACCCTTCATCAAAATAAAATAAAGTGAGTACATATCTTTACAATACATACTATGATTATGAATGAATACATATCGTTACAATACATAATATGATTATGAATGAATACATATCGTTACAATACATAATATGATTATGAATGTACCGGCTTAACTCACGTACGTTTTTCGGGGTGGCCCGACTAGTGAGTTAAGCCGATACATTCATAATCATGTGTATAAACACTCACGAAACATTTAATAGTAAAATACGTACTATATTTAAAATTTAAATTAACAAACAATGATCAACTTTTATAGTGCTATAAAATCGATCAGTATTGAAACCAATATGTTCAAAATCAATATTTACATAAAAAATAAATAATCGACCCATTTATCATTCCACTGTGGAATATGGGTCTCCTCTCATATTGACAGGGTTAAGGCCATAGTCTGCCACGCTGGCCAAGTGCGGGTTGGTGGACTTCACACACCTTAGAAAATATTCTTTTATAGATTCTTAGAATTTTTTTTTATAGATTCTAAGATGTGCAGGTTTCCTCACGATGTTTTCCTCCACCGTTAGCAAGCGATATTTAAACTTGAAACGCATTTTTGTAAAGGATTGCGTGCTATGGATTTGAACGCAGGACCCCCGGAGTGAGAGGCTGAATTCTTAACCACTAGGCTATCACTGCATTATTTACATACATAGATTGAAATAAATTTTCAAGTGTTGAATTTTGAAATGCACGAAGTACTCCAGTGTATAATAGTTCTATGATTTCCACGAAGGATCGCGCTGAGATTCAAAGAGAATCTAGACTTTCAATTGAGTTTGTGAATAACCACCAGTCTCATCGAACTGGGTCTCAGCTATGTTGACTGGAGAACATTACGGTACTATTGATTCAGCTCGTCCTCTGCCTTATTATATAATCTTCAAAGTTATTTCATACGTGAACCGATATTCTTTTTGCGAGTCTACCAACAAGCTGTTCGCCAACGTGGTGTACTATGGCCTTAATCCTTTTCATCTTACGAGGAACTCTTTATCCAACAATCGAACGATAGAGGGGCTAATGTTGATGGTGATTTCAACATTATACATGCATACACCCAATCAAGACAGCAAAGATGTATTGGTCAATCCAGTCCAATGACTTTTTCTATACATTTATCGTTCTATCGTTGGACACGGGTCTCTTTAAAATGAGAGCCGTAGTCTCATAATGATAGTTGCAGTTACTTTGATACATAAATTAGCAGATGATAAAAGAGTCGTGTGACAGATGCGTTTGCTGGATCTGGACAAAATTGGGACACCGCGTAACTTTTGACAACCGCATTCACCAGACCGCAACGCTGGTTTAAAAGCGGCATTATTCGTTAGAAAAGGATAATGCGGTGGAGCTTCCTCAGGCAGTCCTTGGATAATAGGTCTACTTATTAACTTTTAAATTATTATTAGTATCACATCACGTCAGGTCCCTCAGTGGGTAGGTAGAGAGCACTATGTGTCAAATGTCTGTCTTTACAGGACTATCATGCTTCTTTGACATGGTATAAAAGAATTATTTAAATGTTTGCTTATGGAAGCATAATTCGAGTTCATAAAGTTCGTGCAAAGGGGGTTAGCGAAAAAAGTTGCAAGCAAGGTAGACCTGCGTTAGGCGTGGTTAGACGGTCCAACAGTTCGGCGTGTCATGGTAGGCATGAGTTGCTTTCGTGTCAAACGAAAATCGTCCTTATTGAATACAGAAATTCTAAGACGCTAAGTCGTCTTTTCAGTGCCATTCGTAAACTCTTGCCACGTAACGTATTTTTATTGTTTAACTATGTACACAACGTAGGCTTCAGTCCGATATGCTGGATACCAATGCACAGTTGCTATGCGGCTGAAACGAGTGACACCGTTTCGGTTCCGTAGTCGAATCTTTTACAGTTTGGATTTATGTATATGAGGCTGCATCTCATATGTTAGTATGCACGGATTTCTATTCGCAAAGGATGTCTGGATTAGGAGTATATTTTTGTATCGTTGGCCAATGAGCTCAAACCTATTTAAGACGGCTAAGGTTTATTTTTTACACTGATTACGAGATAAGTTGTATTATGTCATACTGTATGTCCCCGCTCTTCGGAAGTATAATTTCACTTTATATAAATTGCCCGCCCCTGCACAACACCACTTTTCCCCAGCTCCGCCAGCGTAGTGTTGAAAATTATGTGACTTGAGCATTTATAGATATTTGAGACGTAAAAAATTTTATATATTCGCTCACCTATTCGTAAAACGTAGCAAGTCTTCAAATGCGATTTATAAATTGTTTAAATTCATCCAAATATGTATACGATAAAAATGTTTAATAACTCCCTAAGAATATATGTTGCTTTATGATCTCTACGTTTATTGTATGAATTGAACGGGATTAATCGGTATAAAATATGCAATAGGATTTCGTAATTAATTGGTTACTAGCAGGAATGGGAACACCCCACGATAAGACTGGAGCGGCGCGGCGCGTAGCAGCTGCACTGCAGCTGGCGAGGTGGCGGCTTTTGCTCGTTTTGCCACAACCCTGCTCCGCACGCTCCGATCCATACATGTACCAGTGCTATAATTGGGGCTCCGCTCACCGGCGCGTTCAACGACTCTAGCCTCTAACTGGCTGGGCTTAGGACATCTGGCGTAATGTTTATCACGTTTATTACTAACCTTCTTGCGTGTGTACCTACGTTAGTTTTCTGTTTGCCAATTCACACCATTAATGATAAACATAATAGCGCATTAATAAAAAAAAATGATGAAAAAATAGTAATTGAACCATTTGTTTCTTGAATGTTTTGAAAATTAGTTTACAGCCGACACGATCCAATATAAATTAATGCGAGTTATCTCAAAATAGGTTATGTAAAATATTCTTAAATTACCTCAAGAAAAATTAATAACTGACACGAGGGTTCGATGTCCAATAACGTTGCAAGTTATATGAAAAACACTGAGTTCATAAATACCTGTAATTGCACACAATTAGCGTATGCATGACATTTGACATCGATATTTGTTTTATTTGACATTCTGTTTCGTGTTTGTGTATACTGTAATCTCATGTTGGTAATCCAATAAATAAATAAATAACATATCAGTTGATTAGTGAACGCTCTAAATCTCGGCCGGAAGCAATTGCATATGTATATCATGGAGAACGAATAACTAAACGATGAAATGTCGGGCCCCTCATAAAGTCGCATCACTATTTCACCTGCAATACACTCGTAACTGTCTAACTGATGTTACTAAATACGCAAGTACTCACTATTCGCAGCTACCCATTACCTAGACTCTAGAAACGTAGTCGTTAACGTCGTTACAGCAATATCCGCAATACCGCGTCTGCAAAAGTATTTAAAATGCAGCAAGGATTGCTAAAAGTTCACAATTATCTATTAAGCGCTATAAATATAATTAGTGTTACAATGTACAACGAAGTTTATTGAAAGTATTTGAAACTCAAATATTTGAAATTACATGGTACAAAATGTATGAAAAATTTCAAGTTAAAACTGTAATAAATGCCAAAAATTAAGGAAATATACTCGTATTTTTTCCCACACATTAGATTGAATGTCAAAATAATAACTATTATTCAAATTTTATGTTATGTTTGAATATGTCTCAGCCAATAGTACAGTCTGCCTTACAATATTTGTAGGTGGCTTACAAAAGCTTATCTAGTTAGTATATACCTACTCGTATAACACATGACCTAACCTTGTGTCGTGGTGTACATTCCAATAAAAAAAGTCATATCCTTCGGCGTTCTATCCGCTGATTTATCTCGTTACAATTTTTTAAACATTTACGTGTGATTTAAATTGCAATTTTTTTTCTATCTCATATTTTAAAGACAGAACCTTTTATAAGGAAATGTTAAGTTTTCAATATAGAAAATATGTAGCCGATATACTACACTCATATGACATTACGATTTTATATAAGTGTATATGTAACATCTCTGTACCGGACTCTTGGAATGGTTTCAACGCCCTACAGGAAAGGACAGATTCTATGTATAAAGTGTACATAGCAGCGTTATATAAGAACCCCTAGGCCGAAGTTAGATTCTCGAAGAGTAGGTCGGGGCGGCCTCCCGTCGTTCCCGGGGGCTCAGGCGAGGTAGGGGGTTCCTTCACTGCTGTATCCTTATACATGTATACATGTAATGTTAATGGGAGGCCGTCTGACTACTAGCGGGCTCCGCAATCCACAATTAGGTCGTGAAGCATCAGCCAGTCTACCTACATACCCAATTGAACCTCTAATTGTTTCTTGTACTTCAAGCCAAGTTGATTATGTGTGTGCATTTAAAACATCTATTCATGTAATACTGTACGTGTTTTACAGTTCAAAAGCTAAAATAATTCAAATAGTAATTAATGATGTTTTAACAAAAAAAAATCTTGAATATTGGATAATTTTATATTTATGCACGTCGAGTATAATTTGTGATGTTATTTGATACATTGCTTAATATTGCCTTAGGTATTGCCTAACATTTGCTACTTTTTAATGGATGTAGAGTATGCAAGAATTTTCAGTTCGGTCTAGAGTTTTCAATTGAAAAGCAAACTGATAACATTGTATGTTTTCTAGGATAGACTTTACGCCATTCCCTTGGATAGAAGCTGTGTGCGCTTTTCCTATATTACATAAGAATAAAGAAAATCGCTGGCAGCGGTGAGATGCTGTTACGCTGAATTGCCAGCGCCGCCGCCACTCGGCCGAGATAACGTTATCAGCGATAGCCTTGTTGAGGGGATTCTGTGAAGCCACATAGGATAACCTATTACAACTCGCCGTTCGCTCTTCAAAACTTCATAAATTGGACGTTAGAACGACTGCCGCAAAACGCACTAACTGAACTGAAACATCTTCGTTCAACGTTGTTGCAACCAATCGTTGTTTAAATTATGACAAGGAAAATCAAGCGCTCTTACACGTACTTAACATCGATGTAATGTAATTCTCGGTTCTACACTGTATTATTAGTCCTGTAAGGTCGAGAGAAACCTGCATTAAATGTGGTATTCACGTGCGTTTTACGTAGCTCTTTGCGCCTCATGCCGCGACTTTTCGTGTCCGCATCGCTGAATTGAAAAGAGGTCGGTCGTGTTCTCGCCAGCCATCACGCACCCGCCAACAATGAAGAGCGACGCGATAGCAGTGTTATAGCCAAAATATTACACATAATAATCTGCGTGGATAGATAGACGGGCGCGTGGTGGCGTGGTGCTTTGTAGGCGGCACGTAATGCGCGCGTGGTCGCTCAGCCGACTCCGCGCCGCCGAGCCCATGCCCATGTGTTGTCGACTTGGTGCGAACGGGCGACGCACTCTATCCGCAGTGACCTCACTCTGCAGCCGACGGGCGAACCAGCTAAATATGACCTAAGCGCGACCGCACCGAACCATTGTTTTTCGCTTCATTGGCAACATCACAATCTCGATGAGCATAAATAATGTTCACGGTAAAATGATTTTTGATACATAAACATATATTAAATGAACTACATATAAATTCATGTAAACGTAACGCGTTACAATTGTTAGAAAAGCATGAGTAATGCTACAACTGAAGGTGTATAGTTCGGTACCCACCAACAATACGTAGGTACGTGCGATATCATAATCGTTAGCAGTCGCGTCGTCCACTAATTGACGCCACTTTACGCAGTATCTAAATTTACTTGCGGCCAGCCGCTATTTAGTGCAAGTGCATAGATGTGACACGGTTCTTGCGCGGACTCCGCGAACTCACTCACCACCTGACACGAAAGCAGCTGGCGACCGGCTGCTTGCGCTTGCGCACGACGAAACTCGTTTTCAAGCAGACAGACGATTTAATACGATGACAGGCCACCAACAGCTCGCCGACGCAAAAATTCGCTATTACCACCTGATATACGTATATCTATCGACACATGATTGTGTTATCACGAGTAGCGATGCCCGCTAGACGCGTCAACATGTAACAAAGGTGTTCTCGAGGTTTATATGCAAGCGGTAGGTATTATTCTAAGAACAGGCCGCGTGGATCTTGGCTCGTTTTGTTGTGTGAGTGCATTGTTGAACGGCTGTCCTTTGCGGCGTCCGTGATCGTATTTTTCCGTCGATGCTGCGAGCAAGCAACTGCGTGCCCTCGCTCGCTGTGTGCCGCGGGTAGGCAGGCAGTACGTACCTAGCGGCTATATACATAGGTAGTTAGCGCGTAGGCAGCGACGGCGGAGTCGGCGTCGTCGCACGACCCTGATAATTTGCTGCGCTTATGTTACTTCAACGGCTTCTTGCGACACACAGTAGCAACTTTCCTGGGTTTCTACCGCTTCCAACACGCACTCGATATGTGACTTAATACTTACCTACTCTTATACCTTTTTACAACCCGAACGGCCCGAAGGATATGGTTTATATTTAATGTGTTTTATTTGTTTTTCTCTGTACAGTAATCAATATTAATATACTGAAGACCTCCTATGTTGAGCAATTAAGAATCGAATTATCAACTTGTTAAGTTATTACAAGTTTATAAATATGTATAAAACTGAACAATTAATTAAAGTGATAACGTCAGATTAATACTTTTATCTGTTAAATGGCTTTCGTTAAAAAGTTGCTTTATTCTATTGGCTTGTTTACAAACCTTTAGTTTTGTGTTAATTTCAGTTTCAGTTCCTCGTTATGATTAATTTATAAAACAGATGTAAGATACATTTTAAGACGTATCTACTTTTGATTGTTGACTTGCTTCAAGTAACAGTACACGATACATATAGCAGTTAAACGATATTGTATTAAAATGTAGATTATGATTATTTTTCACCATACGGAATTGTCATTATAATCGTTATGAAAGGAAAAATGCTGCGTCTTGCCGTCCACTTGGAGATCTCTTTCACTGCTAAGCTATGGAGCTGAACATTACATAATATGTACCTCAATTATGATGCGTTCTGCCTAACTCATAAGAACATTGTCGTGATGATAATAATTTTAAAAGTATTTACATTTTGAAATATGTTAAATCAAATTTATCAAGCTTTAGCATCATTATAGTGATATAATTAGTTGTGTTTTTCTATATTAGAACAAATCGGTTTGCTAATTCTTTACTCGACCAATTAAAAACAATTTCCTTTGTAAAGTCTTTGACGTGCACCTGTTAAACCGAATTTATCAGAACATTATTGTTGTAGAGCGGTTTTACGTATATTGACTGTGATTGTAAATTATTGAAGTGCCTATTAAACAAATGGACGTGAATATGCTCAAGCCCGAGTGAATCGGCGTCGGTGAGCGCAAGGCGTCCATGACACCTAAACGATCGAGCAGCACCTCTGCTATCTGGATTGATAAGGCGCATTTTATCTGGCAGCCTCGGCGTGGAGGGATTGCGGCTGTTGTGTTTGGTATAGTGTGGCAGGCCGAGTCGGGGCGAAGTCGTCGACGCTCGCACATGTTGCGGAACGTGCAGGCGCGGGGCGCGGGGCGGGAGCGCCAGGGACGGCGGCAGGCGTCAGCACACCGGCTCGTCGCGGCACGCACACACGCGCGCTGCTGACACGACGCCCGCGCCCGAGGAGCGTCACTGCGTCTTATCGTAGCCATCTTTAAATGAGCACGCCGCACGCCACCCGCCGCTCGGTACGAATTCCATTCGAACGGTTGCCACAATGGTCGCTGATGGTTGCACTCTTTACGTTGGCAGCGGCCGCGCGGGTGAGCTGCGACGCTCGCTGCCCACCTTCAAGGTTACGATAATTACCAGTCGAACCGGTGACAGTGACATGCCAGCAAATGAGACATCACAACAACATCTTACCTACCTACATTAATGAAATGGGACGTCTACGCTCATTTAGTTTATTGATACATTTATCCTTGAAGTGCCCATCCATCTTATTTATGTCAACTTACCAACATTTAATTGAGAAACGTTGAGTAAGTGGAGTTAGTAAAACCTCACTATAAATAATGTAGGTAGCTCAGCATTAAGTGACTATCCTACCCGAGGTTTTGTGGCTACCATCTGTACAATATCGATCCCGGGAGGAAAGTGTGGGTCGTTATCCCGTCGCCTCGGTCGCCGTGTAGACTGCTTTAGGAGCGGCTTCGTAAATGCCATGCCGGAGCCGTCGGACGGGTGATAAAGGAAAACTGCTTACGTAGCCGGCCCCTGACGGGTGTTCGGGTCGGGCGGCGTGTGGTGTTGTCGCACGGCTATATATAGCGCGTGTTGGCCGGTGCTAGTGCGAACTGCGACCGCGCCCGCCGCCGTCGCCGCCGCACCGCCGCACCGCCGACGGCTGCCGACGAAAGGTCAACAATTGGCGCGCAAATTATTTGCGTCGCAAAATCCGTAATGTCGCTCTGCAACATCCCAATGCCACAACATACTCTATTTTATTAGCCGATAGATGACGTCCGGTGTGTTTGCTGTTATTATGTCTTTGATTTGTTTAAACCGAACGCATGGTAGAGACGCACACGACCAATTAGCTTACAATCGCATATGTTGCGGGTTATCAATCAGCGTGCGTTCAACACGATTTTATTTGTTACATCAGTGTGCAGGCGGAGTCGCAAACGAATAAAACTACGTCCAACTCTTTACTTCAACAACATTTATTGTTCAATGCTTCAGTATTGGCACGGTGTAACAATTAGTAAATTGGTTACGAATGTCCGTGCCTATACGTTATATCGCTATGCAGTGCTTGCGGAAAAGTAAATTGTTGTATTTGAATAATAATTACTTACTATTACACCATTTAAATGAAGAATTGTCAATGGTACCACCATAATGTCGCGTTTTAACAGCTGTACAACTTGATGCATTTGATCTCTAAGAGACAAATTCAACTGTTATTATCGAAGGCTACAGGTATATACTTTGCTTGGTGCGTATGAAAAAAAATACCTTATTTTATGCATATAGTAATGCTTATACATAACATATATATTTCCTTATTATGACAATGTTACTACGGGATGCCACATTCCTTACAAGATAGGCAGAGAGCATAGAGTGCCAAATATCTGTATGTTTACTGACCTGACGTGGTTCCTTTGCATTCGTGAGTCTCTTCACAGATAAACATATATCTGGATCAACTTGCATTCTATGCAGTTCGATAGATGTTCTACGATAACATGATGACGGCAATGTAATCTGTATAAAGTTCTTTTTATAATTTAAACCTATACATCCAGTTACTAACCTTCCTACTCGGCTCTGTGGAAGGAACAAGTTACAAGTAAGTAGATATCCTTGTGTACCTTTGAAGGGTTACGATGGCGCGGTATATCGAATCAGTATCCGACCACGTTAAACACGCGGGAGCACGCTGCATTACTTTTATTTGTCGCTAGTGGACGCTTACCCTTACACCTCAAACAATGCCAACAAATTCAACAATAGTGGTCGCTGTGCTCTGCAATTTAAAACTTCGTAAACAATGATATCATCGCTTCAAAGTACATCGACCCTTCAGCTACCTACTTTCGGAAAGACGTTACAAAAAAGCAAGCATTGTACTC
>DWEC01003173.1:0-10863 GCA_018245735.1 Microceris miodesmiata
AACTAAATATATTATAATATTTCTTTATAATACCACTTAAATATGAGAATATTTTAATGGGAATATCCTAATATCCTAAGAATTATTTTAAAACATTATTACTAAAGTACACATGATTACATATGCTAAAAAATGCTCCTGATGTCCCTAGAACAGTAACTCCAACCAGTATTTAGAAATATCGGCTCAGTTATAAGATCACAAAGCTTTTATAGGCGCAATTCTTTCGTGGCTGTTTTGTTTTCTTCTTTATTGTTATAGCCTTAAGATAAGTTATCTGCTGTATTTATTCTTCTAAATTTTTGTTACAAAATCCCTTTCCCGAGAGATATTATGAAAAATTATGAGACTAGCTTTGTTTAAACGTTCGCAATGCGGACAATTTGCGATACGAGTGATCTGTAGGCTGAATGTGGCGCTGTTTCAAAGGTAATAGTCGTTAAAATGTCCTGGATGCTTGAAGTAATATACTCGTAGTGATAATACATGGACATGTCCTAAAGAATAAGAAAGTTTTTTTATTATACATACATATTATATAGGTTTCATTATACATACATATTCATTATACATACACATTATACATACATACATATTATTATGTACACTTTCCTTCAGCGTTGCCGTAAGTCACATTTAATCAGGAAAATGCGGAAAGGTTATGGTTATATATACGTCATAGAGCTTCACAATGTCCGATTGCGTATTACTAAGAATATTTCTATATCGTTACCCCAGGCCCTCTACTATGGGGTAGGCAGAGAGCACTGAGTAGCAAATGTCTCTATCCTCACAGACTTAAAGTGCTTCTTCTACATTCATCGCGCGTTTCATCGCGTTTAGTGCATTGCGTTGTCAGTACGTTGCGTTACGTTACATTAAACTACTAAGCTATCAACGCTTGATGTACGTCAATATTCACACTCTAACATAATAGATAGCTCTAATCCTTCATCCTTATCAAAGTTAAGTGAAAAACAAATGGGTATATTTCATATTCCAACATCACCATGTCTCGACGATCGACAATATATTGATCAATATGTTGGGTGGTATTGCGTGGACTGTTTTACATTCATTTTTGAGGACTGACTTTGACCTACTAACTTTAAGAGTTCTAAGAGTATAAAATTTCTAAGAACTTAATTTTCAACAAGGAGACCGGAATAAGAAAATTCTTAGAAATTATCAGCAGAATCAGTATATCTATGCAATTGTGTATACACTATTCTCTCGTACCATCAATCGTCACAATATGTCAGAATAAACTTGGGAATAAACAAAAAAAGTCTATTACCCGCGCTTTTTGTTTCCTCGACAAATAACATAAATATTTCTCTCGCAAACTACCGCTACACAAATATTCTTTCTTTTGCAGGGAAATATTTCGGTAAAATACTTTTGGCTATTAGTTTTTATTAGACACCGCCTTCGGGGTGCCGTTTATTGCTCCAGGTGTCCACACCTTTACATCAATGAAATTCGTACTTTAACTGCAATGAACCTAATTTTTATTGTTCTGTATTTTAGAAGATTGTAGAACCCTGAAGCTAGCATTCGAAAGTTTAATCAAAACACACTTTTGTAGCGCTGTAGCGATAGTTTTCTTCTGGTTTTGATATTCTGATATTGTTTTCCGGTTGAAAATCTTCGCTAGGTTCACGCGCTTAAAACACGAGGCGTTCGGATATGCTTATCTCGAATAGCTAAATGCATCTCTACAATTATGTAGTAAGTAATTCAGTGCCCTTTGACTAGCCCAGGTGGTTTTGGGCTCAACTTGTACGAAGGATTGACTGGGTTGCTACTTTTATGGTACAAAACAGAAAGAATATTATTTTTACTTTAAAGACTTAAAATAGTTTCTTTTCTATATTACATTATTATGGGTCATTTAGGTATTATAGGCCATTACTTATAAGGCATTGGATTTTTAACTTCAGTATAATTCAGTTAAAGTACAATTTAGTTAAAATACAATTCAGTGATATTTTAATACTTGATATTTTAAAACACGTATTTTACGTATTGTGAACAAAAAGCATCATTTTTTTCTCTGAACTAGTACTTGTAATGGAAAACGCTGTAAAACTATTCCTGGAAATATGCAAAGCGGGGGTAGGTAACGTTTATTTGACAGTTATTCGACATCATTATTAAACTATTGGAGCTAAACTTTACTTAGTAAATTTTGCATTATATATTAAATACATTAAATACACTGAAAATAGTGAACGAGGGCGTTAGGAAAAGGACAAACCCAAAAATTTTTGTTTACACGAATATTGATACATACAAACTTTAATCAGGGACAATTAGAACGACCTATTTTACATGTGTACAAAATATCATAATATACCCACAAAAAGATTATAGGTAATTACCTAAGATTGAACAGTTACAAAAAATTATGTTATTAAACGTATCGTAACTCTATGTAATTACGTATATAAAAAAAATAGTCCGGTTCGCTATTTTACTCCCGGTTTACATCGGCTTTGCCGCACTGAAAACCGAGTGTAAAAAGCCGGAGAAATTAAAACTCTCGACACTTTCTATAACAAGTTTAGTTAAGAGTCAACCATACAGTTTTTTATGTGCTTAATTCAAAATTATATTCGCTGTAGGATATATAAATAGATTTGGTCTTTTCGAAACATTAAGCCGTTAGCGATTCAAGCCATTTCCGTGCATCTCGGCAAAGATTCGAGTGGGCTAAATTGGCGCTGATGCCTCTCATAAATTCGAAGCTAACCGCTTTCGAGGCTTTGTATAAGCTTTGAAGGGTTAAAGAACTTAAAGCTGTTATAGGGTTTGTCCCTTACAAGTACCGCCTAATGAATTTGTATAGGAAGAAACTACTAGACCTTAGTTGTAGAAAAAGAAAATTTTGAGCAATAAAAATATATGCGCTTGAACGAAAAGTTTCATTATTGCTTCTTATGTCAATGTTTTTGTAAAATTACAGGTAGCATACATCAGTAGACCGTTAATGATTTACATATACAATTTAAATATACTTTTGGTATCATGTATAGCCCAGAAAATAATGAACTTACTTAAACTCTTGCTCTGTGGCGGGCCCGGCCGACCGGCGGGCCCGCACTCGTGGCTGTGGTTGCCCTTCCTAGAAGCCAGCAAGTTCTGCACCTGAAATTGATAATATACATATACATTTATTTTGATATACAGATTTACAATATCGTTATAATATCTCGAAGGAAATAGAGAGAGAATTATCCATTCAGTCACTTTTCGAATGTATTTTAGACGTCTATTATTAACCTCTATTATTAATATGGCTCAAAATTATCACAAAATTACGGCACAAAATTATTAGCTGTAAGAGAATGACAAAACTTAGTATTATCTTCAATAAAAATTCAACCGGTGTGATGGTCTATCGCCTTAACCTTGCATCAAATAGTAGAACGACAAAAGGGTTAATGATGATTATAAATCTTAATGATCTGAGTGTACGGAATCAACCCTATTACTACTCCTAAGGTCCGAGAACCTTCAGATCTTATGTACTTCTACTAACGAATTATGCACAACAATACATACACAACAAATTATGCACAACAATATATGCACAACAATATATGCACAACAATATATGCACAACAAATTATAGCTAAATCAGAAATAAAAGTATTTATTTTACTCATAAAATTATTGCAATGTTTAGTTAAAACATGTTTGTGTAACAAAGGAACGCCCAAAAATACTCCTGACCCGCTTTCTTCCACGCGAAACGGCGTCCACAAAGAGCACTGTCAAAATTATTTACAAAAAAACGCACCAGCTATGTTTTCTTTACACAAAGATAAAAGATAAAACTGCACAAATGAATCCGGAACAAAGAATTTGCAGCTTTACAATCCTTACAGTATTATTTTTAGAGAGCCAAATTTGGCGTCCGTAAAGCTAGTTTTTACTTAACGAGTCGTACTCGTACATGACTCACATTGTGTTTTTGTGTTAAATTTACATACATTACACTCTTAATATAAGCAGTGTTTATGAGTATTCATGTTCTATTACTCAGTGTTACTTAGTAAAATCGTAATTCTGAGTGCACCTATGCATTTTTTATACATCCGATTAGTTGTTACTGCCAGGTTCGCTCCTTTCAATCCTTTCTTTTCTCAGTATCGCTAACTTCATTCCTTAGTAAATTTCATACGCATTAAAAAATAATGTAAGGGTTAGTGCAGGTTTCCTAACGATGTTTTCCTTGACCGTAACTGTAAGTTATATTTAGTCAGAAAGCGCAATTTTTTGTAAAGAGATGTGCCCCAGAATGATCTCAGGATTCCTAGAATAGGATGTTGAATTGTTAACCATTAGGCTACATTAGCAACTTCCTGTTTATCAAAATCTATTATCATGCAATGTATCACTAGACAGTGTTTAATAACAATTAAGTAATAAATCCGTACGATCCCGAGTTATTTACATAAACAAGACAGCATTTAATACGACACAGTGAAAATATATGATATTACGGAACCATTAAATTTATTCCGCTTTTATCGCTCGTGCTCCGCAGTTGTGTTCCGGATTGTTCCGGATGCGCGAAATGCGCTAACACAGGGATTTATTATTATTTACTGGATTCTACGCGTAAATTTTCTTGGATGGTGCTGGGGCAATGTATATTGTTACTGCAGATAGATATCAGGAAGTTACCGATTGCTCCTGAAGCTTGTGTGATCACAAAATGCTTAATGATACTTTCATAAGTAATGCGCTATGTGAGATGCAAGTGATAAAGTTAGGGATAGGCAGGTAATTATGAGTAATACTAGTTTATTATCTTGGTAGATTTTCTACGACTTATTATGACTCTAAAACTGTTCTTGTAACCCCAAGTACTTTAGTATACTACTGTATACTACATATGATACTTGATTGACATTGATAGATAGATTGAAATTGATAGACAACATATCGTAAGTTTGGTCGCGTCATTCGCTAATATCTAAAATTAACATCATTTTACGTTCTAGCAAAATATCGCTCAGTTTGTTTGTCAAGTTAGTCATTGGAATTTTATCAGTCCATTTGACCTACCGGGCAAACGACAATGATGATCACACCGTTACAAATGACGCTGTTGGAGAAGTCATTCTCTATCGTTACCACATGACGTACATCTACAGCTATATTTCAATTGCGTAAGTCTTTTCTCTGCTTCTGCTTCATAAATTGAATACATAGTTATCCTTAATATATTCGGCGACAAAAAAGTAAAAATCCAAATTTTGACTTTTAGTTGATCTAGCTTACAAAACCTACCCCAATATAAACTAATCCTCTTTAAACACTAAGCAAATGGATATCACTTAGATATTATCATAAGTTTGTCTATATGCAGCTAACTCCTTCTATAGTATTTTATACTGTACAATTACAACGGTCATTAAGTCACAAAACAAGTTAAAAAATTTCTGACCAAAAACTTTGCACTTTCAATATGTCCTTTATAAAAGAATCTACGAGTAAGCATTAAAGTATGAACTATTGATTCATACAAAATAATAGAACGAACAGGTTTTATTCATTTATTTCTATATCTATCGCGACTTCCGCAGGCTGCTGCGGTTGGCGACATGCCACGCTGTGTATGGCATAATACACAGGAAATAACATTTTACATTATTCATATTGGTATTAAAAGTTTCTCCAGCAATTAAAGAATTAGTTTACACTAGTACCTTTCATTCACCTGATACATTTCTTTGGTTTATTAGGCTTTGTTTTTCTTGACAACATTGTTTAATAAAGGCATACGCGGATTGCAACTGTAAGCGGTTATTTATGTGTAAAGTTTGCGGAACGTTTTACCTGCGAAGTACCTGCCATTTAGCTGTAATGCAGCACGGTGTACATTGTTGTCGTCCAATTCATAAGCTATACGTAGCTGCTGCAGAAACCAATAAGTATATATACCGTATATATATATGTGTTTTCATATACCATACAAATATGTATAAGTCAAATTATTGTGAGAAGTTTTGTAATATAAGGTTTTGAGCAGACAAATTAATTTTACTTTGATTAATTTCCTAAGTTATTGAAATATAAAATATGTTATGTGATGATGTATGTTTCTGTTGCAACATTAAAGTATGAAAATATGATTAATTAATTCAAACAAATTTAGTTACCCTTATTAGGTATAAGAAGCTAACAGTGAATAAAGATCCGCTGTGCATATCTAATTATAAGTTGTAAAATATCTATTATCATGTAAAATTTAAATACAAATTCATATTCCGCATCCACTCGTACTTTAAATCACACGAGCTAACCAAGTTAGAAACACGTGTCTTATCCGTTCTATCTTTTGTATACAGAGTTTAAATTATCAAATCAAACTGAACATTGCATTTGTGTTAAGTGTTCCGGTTTTGCCAATTCACTTGTTGAAGTGCTTGTATGCATTTTAAGTCGACAAAACATTTGATTCGAGTCGTATATTTTAAAGCCATAGAATTATATTCTGGCATATTTCTATTCATATCTTAATATGAAAGGGTTCTATGAGGTCACGGCCCAAGTAATGAAATTATGAAATACGTATTTCTCGTATTAACTATGCGTCCTTTCAATGTCGTGAACATAGTAAAAGTAAGTACCAATGACGGTCAGCTTGCTGCAACCTCATTTTTATAAGTGCAGGTAATCATATTGTAATCCGTGAACAAGCAAGGTTCATAGTAATTTGTTATGAGATTCACATGATTACAGTTAAGCACAATGTTTCAGCATGTTTACGCGTGCCTATTGAGATTTAAATCCAAAAGAACAGACCGACACAATCGCATTTTGTGACGATGTGACGCATAACAATTTAGATGAGAATGATAGAAAAAGTGTTCATGATAGAATGGAAGAACAAAGCGTACAGTAGCAAGCGTTGCAGTAATTTAAGAAACAGCACAGTCAAGAACTTGAAAATAAAAATATTTTTGAAAAAATTTTGTTTTATAATATTGTAATATTATTAAAATATTATTAAGCCGAATAAGAAGAATTAAACTTAGAACAGTAAGCAGCAGTTAACTAGATGATAACAGCGCAGTATATCTTGGCTCTAAGCCAGCGCTTAGCGAGTGTGCTTACCAAGAACTGCTTAGCAAAGCCACTTTTAGCAAAGTCGTTAGTTTTATTTTTCAATAAACGTGGGTAGTTTTCTTAAGTGTTTACGTTTAAATAATTAACTAAGCAAATATTTCAGCTTAATTTTATTAAAATTTGAAATGTATTCTATGACAATATTTACAAATGCACACTTGCACATAGCTTATAATTGAAGCAATAATTGAAGGAAATAAATTCACAATACTTTTATGTAAATAGATTGCTGATCGAGAGATTAGGTTATTTTTGTTCAGGAATGACTTGTTCACTAATAACAATTATGACTTTAATTGATTTAAAAACAGACCTTGACTTGATTCCCTCACCTTGTTAATGCACAGTCTAACACTTCTTAATTAAAAGAATGCGAATAAGTGATGCAAGCTGTAATATGGATCGATGTGGCATTGTTGTAAGCCGCATTACCTACACGTATGATAACTATGAAGAAATAAAAAAGTATTTGTAAAGTTGGAATTTTTCCGGCCCTTGTTTGTGAAATGATATAATTTGAAGACCGTTTCCATTATCTATAGTCATTAATACATTTTAAAAAACCTAAATTTCTAACGAATGGTTGTTAAATTGTCAGTAGAAGTGCATAGGAACAATAAGGTTACATCTGAACGTACAACCTTTTTAAACATTGGATACTGGATTGTAGAAATTGATATCGACACTAACGCAAACACTGTTGCAGTAAATACTTTTAATAAATAAATTGTGCTCGTGTGTAGACACAGTATAAAAACTTTTTCCAAGCTCTATCTAAGATAATCTTCCAATAAGTTTAAAATTTTAATCTTCATAGAAAAAAAGCGAAGAATTCCACACTGAAATTAGAATGGAGCAGAGCTTGCTTGAGCTAGGAATAAAAAACCACTACACAAGTATTCGATAAAAAACTATTCTCATTTTAGTCACATCTGGGACTTTAACTAGAAACCAAGGAGATTCCCTCTTTATTTTCTTTTTCTACACCCTGAACATTACCCAAGAACAGAAACAATAAAGTGCTGTCTAGCTGTGGACCTTTTCCAGATTAAATAAATCATCCAGCGTGTCAAAGGGTCCGATTGTGGGACCCCTTTTTAAGCTTTCCAAATTCGAGATAAGAGCACTTCTGCGTAATAAAATGTCCAAGATAAGAATTTTCATATTTTCCCTTGATAATTAATTTATAAATACGTTTTATTATATATGCGTTCTGAATAAAGGTAGCAAAAGTGAACGAATCGTGTTGCAGCGCTGTTGCACCCGTTGTTAAAGTCGTTTGATAGCACTCTAACAGTCTTAATACACCACTTGCATAGTTATCTTTTGGTTTGCACGATATTTGAAGCAGTTATCAAGAACAAGTCGGATTATCATAATAGTACATTACATTATTTTTACAATTTTACATAAAAAAAAATATAATAAAAATGGAAAATTTGGGCTGGCATTAAATAAACTAATATTTTAATTTTACACTTTTATAGCCATAGACATATATAAATCACGTAACATTGTTTTAAATAATCCCATGTGCTATGATTATTACGAAAAGAAACTAAAGTGTTAACCGACTAGTCTATTTCAACAACCAGTAAATCCATGGATCCTTCATTTGATATCCGAAGATGGTCTTTCCGTTACATTATTTTAGAATGTTCATGCCAATAAAAATCCACGTAGTAATAAAGTCAACTGTCTTATCGAAACGTAGTTACCATTTTCTAGATTTAAGACCGTTTTTCCACTATCCGACTAGATATTTGTTGCACCACCGTCCTGTAAAATACTGTGGCTTATAAATTCACCAGAAACATTGTTTCATACAATTGCGTATGCTTCAGAATTAAAGTACATTCTTCATACTTTCATGTTAACAGTATTTTACCGCAGTTCGGCAAACGTAGAGTAGGACGCCCTTCAGCCCGGTGGGATGACGATCTGCGAAAGGGTGCAGGCAGATGCTGGATGCGACAAGACGAGGACGGGGCGCGATGGCGCTCATTGGGGAAGGCCTATGTCCAGAAGTGGACTGAAACAAGCCGGTGATGATGATTATGAAGTTGATGATAAGATGCACCTTTTATAGTTTTTAATTTATGGTCGAGTATTTTTATTGAAAAAAAAACACAAATATTTATGGATTTTGTACAATATATTTGGTTATCATGTCGGATAATATGGAAACGTTCTTAGATCAGGATAAAATGACGATTTCAAAGAAATATAGTTTTCTGGGTACAAATCTTCAAGGATTATTACGGGTTAAGAAAACCAATAAAATTTGTTATCGGAAAATTTTGTCCGAGTTCGGTACGGTTTTATAGCGGACTTGAGCTATCTCAATAATAACCTCTAGGAAGGAGTGCTCGTATTTATTTAGGTAGATAGGTCGATAGGTAGATGTGTCAAGTGCTGGAAAATTTCTATTACTGTTTTTTAACAGAAACCACTAAGCAGAGAAATTTTAACGCTACTATTAAAGAACCTGTATAGAGGTATTCTAGAGAGAAATTAATTCACAAATGAGCAGCTTGGTACGAAACCTTTAATACACAAATATAAATCGTATTACGAGAAATATGTAAGGGAAACATTGTATTTATAAGCACATAAATGGCAATCAATAATTATGAAAATAAGATGTATTTGTAACAATTTATTAATTTGTAAATAGGCATAATTTAAAAGATGATATCTCCAGGCATAGCTGAATTTCACAGACAGTTTTTTTCCCATCAGTCATAAACAATTAAGATTAGTCATAAGTCATCATTACCCCTTTAATCCATAACACGGATAACAAAAGTATTATAATTTTTTTTAATTTTTTGCAATATAACATTTGTATATAAATACACAATAAAAAACTAAGCAATACTTAAATAAATTCGTATGCGCATTACGGTTACGAGTGGCAAGAAGCCAGCGAGCTGTTCGACTAATTATCCGTGAGCAGAACGCATTATGTTTGCTTAATTTAAACCGGCGCAAACGATGCAGAAGGCATTGCACTAGTTGTTGAACTGGAAAATCGAATTGTCGAACCAATACCTACACTATGCGCTAAGTGTATTAGTTAGGGATGTACACCGGATTAAGTTTATTTAACCAATTAGCCTTATAATATACAATTCGAGTAGGTTTACACCTTCGATGTGAAGAGATTATATACCCATTAATTGAATTGAATCTTAAATAGATTAACCTTCCATCTGGTGATCAATTTCCGACATTTAATGCTTTCCAGAATTAAGCTATTACGCCTTTACTTATTTTGCTGGTTCGCTCTGTAAATTACCTTTACGCTAAATTGCTGTTGTGCTGTGTTGTGCAAACGTTGAACAAGTCGTACTAGCGAATATTTGTTCAGCTAATTTCTACACATTTGTACACATCATTATTTAATAAATATATCCATGAACTCTCATTATGAGTAAATTCGAAGGTTTAACCCTTAAATAGACGTGTAAAATATATTTCCATGCACAATAGTACCGACACTTGAAAACGAATAAGGAAATGGCACATCTATGTATAATCACAGCGTAGAGCGCTATTATTTCGAAATGTCCACTAGATTTTTGTTCACAATTTGTGTTTTAAACAACAACAAAACGGGACATAACATGATTTTCTTCGCTTGCACGGCAGAGATGAAAGCCAATATTTTAAAAGCACTTAGGGTAGTTTGCTGGACAGATTGTACAATTTTCT
>DWEC01003174.1:0-10861 GCA_018245735.1 Microceris miodesmiata
CAATATCATTGGCCCAGCTGAAGACATGGGTCCTCCGATATTGGCTTATACGACGCAATACAAGGAAAATGGAAATTACGATTGGAATCTCGCATTGAATAGAACGTGGTCTGTCAACTCCCCTTATGTTATTGAAAATCTGAGGCCCATGTTTACGTACGACTTTAGATTTGCAGCTGTGAACCAGGTCGGGGCGGGTGCTTGGGGCGCTCCGTTGACAGTCATCATGCCCAGGAGGTAAATAAACGCAAAGCATTGCTCATTTCGTTTTATATTTACATGTTCTATTTAATATGTGACCAATAATTTTCATAGGTCTCCCCCGGAGCAACCCAAATGGAGAGAAGCAGTTAGTTCAGAATCGCTCATTCATGGAAAGTACGCAGATAGATATGAGTTACAGTGGAAAGTGCCAGCCCATAACGGTGAACCCATTGATATGTATGAAATCAGTTACTGTCCCGTAAGTAGATCTCCGCTTCGCCTTTGACCTTTATACCCTTAATAATTAGCAGTGGTTAACGAAGTGATTACTGTCCTCGCCAGGTGCTCAAAGTTAGTGGCGAGTGGCGTGTATCCGCTGAATCCGACTGTGTGACTAACGAATTAAAATCGTTCGAAGCCATTAGCTATGAAGTGCAAGGGCTACACCCCGACACTCGCTACCGCATGCACGTGCGCGCTCACAACGTTCTCGGGTTCTCGTTACCGGCCCAGCTCTTTGTCCAGACCGCTCTCGGTGAGTACAATCAAGATAGAAACGAGGCTCCACTCCGGGCCGGCTTCTACGACGTTTTTACTGACACCGAATCAAAGCCTTCCTCAGCGACAGTCGCCACATCTAGTTTCATCATTTCGTTTTTCATCTACATTCACTTATTTTTATTTCTTTTGTAAACCTTATGTTAACATATACGAGTATGCCTCGGTTTTATGTATGAGTTAGCTTATGTTCGAACTGTAAATGTAGCTGATTAGTCGATACTTTTGGTTAATTTTGTTTTAAAGTACAATTCTGTGCAACTTTGTATGATTTTGACACTATTTTATATTTTTATTTTAGTTAAGTAATTATCATTGCTCATAAGTCCCCAGTACTGTGCCTGGCCGTTGAACCTACGAGTATATCGAACTTAATATATGGGTGTACTAATAAGGAACAAAGATAGTGCAAAGTATTAATAAAGTTTTAATGATCTTGAAGCTTAGAATGTCACGAAAGGCTCTATACTTCAAACTTTGTATAAAATTAGGCTAAGACATTACTAATATTTAAATGATAGGGTTATAGAAATATTTGTAAGCGTGCGTTGTATGTTTTAACCATTGTTTTGTTATTTTGTGCATGAGTTTTCCCGCGCTTGACTATCATTTGAAGTGCTGTCTACATCACTATACTTTCCGAAACCATTATTATAATTTCGCGTTACGTTAATGTGGTAAGTTTCTTTGTATTTCCATTTATGTTTTATGATTTTCATACGTATGTAGGTAGAGATATCCCCCTATATTGTATTACAAGTATTTATCTTAACGAATATTTTCTAGGTAACCCAAATGGAAGTCCAAGCGTTTTTCAATGGTCTCACACTAAAATGGATGTCCTTACTACGATTATAATAATAAATTACGCATTCTAAGCTACATTTGTAATACAATAAACCGTTTTTAAAATAATGAAGTCCAAAGACGACTGTTATTTAGGAAATGCGTTTTGTGATAAATCGATTTGTTATGTGTAAATAGGTGTAGTTCACGATTGTGTTTTAAACAAAGTCGTCATTAAATGATATATATCTTTATAATATAATTACGATTATTTCATAATAATATCACTCGAATTATCAATGTTTACATATTCCCTTTGGTTTATATTGAATTAAAGACTTTATAATGTTGCATTTTAAATTAAGTAGATAGCTAATTGGCAAATAAATTGTCACTGCCAAAATGTAAATGTACATTTTGTGTTAGGCTATGATATCGTTACTAGTAATTTAGTGGATAGGTGGTTTCCTAAGACACTTTTAAGACGATTGTGTACGAGTTTTCGAGGACTATTTTATTCGTTTTAATTGATTGTAACTACGATAGATACTTGAAAGAAAGTCGTCCAGGTGAATGTGTGTGCAATGTGCAACGTGAAGCTGCGGAGATGATACGATGGGAACCTAGCGAATAAGTCTCTGTAGGTAGGTGTGCGGAGGAGAGAGGGACAGTCGGATTGTGATCTATCGGGCAGATAATGACCAATGTGAAAAATAATAAATGTTTTAAAAATTTATCGAGTAATTTGTAATTTCATTGGATTAAATAAAATGAATGAAACGAATTTTGTAACATTATACAGAATAAATAATACTAATCGATAATTACGATAATGCTATCTTATACATATAATGTTAATGATAACTTTACGTTATTCATTCATTTTATTTGAAATCTAAATATCTTTGAGACGACGCCGTTGTGCGAAGCCCTGTCAAAAACCTATCCTTGAATGAGAATAACTTGAGGTGTATACCCATAAAGAAAGCTGTCAAGATGCTAATCAAGAAATCCAAAAATCCTTTTGAATGTCGGTAGTAGACAAGTGTGTTTGTGTCGCCCTGACCGATATTTGGGTAAATATATTTTGTATTAATAATATGTTACATAGTTCATAAACTTGCTACTTCCTTTGGAATGAACTAATTACTCTATTGCATGTCCTTCCTAATGCTGGATTGTGTCACACTGTCCCACGAGCGGTGCGAGGCCGGCCCGCCCGAGCATGGTCAATAACTAATGAGCGATCAGTTTCTAGGTTATTTTTATGATGTTTACAATTCCCTTAGTCTCGTCACATTAGGTGGCAATACTTTTGTTTTGGGTATCACGGAAATATTTATTTCAAACCATTTTTATATCAGCATGTATAGAATTATCCCTTATTTCACCAAATCTCAACATAATCCGAGATTAATGTACTGAATAATATATTTAGTGCCTACAGTTTAGTGGATGTTACCTACATTGTACCCATTTACCATTTCGCATTTCGTTAGATTTATATACATAGATAGTAGTTCCCCAACAAATACCCCTAGAGCAAAATATACGTTTGTGGTTTGAAGCTACCAGTCCAAGTGTTGCAGTGATATTTGAAAATTAAAATTACTGGTTACGATTTAATGTTTCCAACCGCAAATGTGATTTGAAACTTTATTATGTAGTTAATTGTAGGGCTCCAATATTCCGACTAAGGTGATGGTTATTAGAAAGACGTTTGATTTAATTAGTATTTGAAGTTAAAATATATGTATTTGTTATTATAACTAGAACTCAACATTGCTTATCATAAATTCAGATGTTTTGTCATGGGGTTTGAACTTTCATGTTGCGTAAATCGATTACATAATTATTTGGAATGTTTGCATCTTGACAACTTCTCTTTCCTGATATCACTGTTCTGAGGCTCGTGTTTGTGCATCGTAAACTTCTGCTGCTGTCGTATCGTCATTATTTCATACCTTTCAAACCCCATTTCATTAAGACGGAGAGCTTTCTACATGTTGTATTGAATAAATTTACTCGTCTTGTTACTGTCAATGAGTTGATACATTTCTATCGGTGATTGGGTGCACGTTGTCTCGAATTGAAAGCACTCCTGTTTCACCAGCCACTGATTGTAATGAATGTCCTCAACTTTGCTACATTTGTGTCTGACATTCGAGATCAATACGTTGTTTGTTTCACACTCGCGTCGTAAATGCATTTGTTACAATCATTATATTACCATGTCACATAACATTTTAGCTTCTTTGACATGATGCAATAAACTAACAACCCCAAAGAGCAGTAAACAGTGATAAGAAAGTTTCATGTTTCTATATAATTCTTATCAGTATTTATTGTAGTATTTTTGCTCCGTCTACTGTTCTTGCTTTCATTGTATTCTGCTGACGAAAATCTATAATATTTCAATTTCAACAGGAGTGGAGAGGTCCGGTTTCGCACCGCCACAAGTCCTTTCAAGTGGAGCTATAATTGGCGTCGCATTGGCCGGTGTTCTCATCTGTCTCATTATAGTAGACCTGCTACTATTCTGCTTCAGAAGGCAGGGAGTCATTGCGACGCTCTGTGGTAAACGTGCTAAGAAACATAAAGACGACGAAGCCAAACTCGGAAGGTGAATACAAATTTGTATGCCCGCTGTCTAAAACTTCAGTATTATAATATATACTAAGTTACTTATCCATCTGTGTCCAATCATACCTTCTATGTTATTAACTGTAACACAAAGCGAATCATTCCGCTGCCCATCACCGACACGACAGTACCCGTGCCCCCCCGCCCCGCGCGGTGCTGCAGTGTTGGTGTCGATGAGAGATGTTTCTGCCCGCTAGTCTGTACGGTTGGCGCTTCCCGCTCCCTTATTGCAGCACGAAGCCGCGCGCGCCGCCCTCCCCCGCGCCGCTGCCGCCGCCCGTCAAGCTGGTGCCGACCCCGACGTAAGGCACCACTCGAACCGATTGCCTGCATGCTTTTTGTGCGGACGCTTTGTACGGCCTCCGATCCGAATGTTTCGTTGATCTGTAACTATTGCTCTGAGTCGGCCACCGTGTACATATCGAGTTAAAACGAGCGTAAGCTTAGCGACAAGCCTGTGTAAATATTGCGCTTGTTGACTATTTGATATTGTAATGTATAGATAGTAAATTGTACGAAGGTTGTATAGCGCTGAGTGGTACTTTGTAGTTTGATTCTCACAGCTTCACTTCCTCTGAAACCGACGAACGATAACCAGCGTATCCAAATAACTAGGCGTAACGTCACCTGGAACATCTCTTACGGCTGCTGTACTTTAATATTTTGTAAATATTGTCCTTTTTCAGATTAAAAAGTCCCTATAATATTTAGTAACATAATAATAACTCTCACCTTCTGGTTTGTGAAATCCCATCTAACAGAGTGTTTTCTTTATTGCGGTGTGGATGTGTACTGAAATGTCATATAAATACTTGCACGAACAATACTAACGTTATACTTCTCTCGTGTTTCTCCCCATGCTGCTGCCCGGCCCCACGTAGTTATGTCCCGACTACACCAGTGTAAGATATGCCATATACACTTTATTTATTATTGTACATATTTCATAACTCATCTATATCTTCCAATATCATTTACAGTTGTATTTTATCTATCATTATGTAACGATGTACCCATTATTTTTAACATGTGTCTCCCGTTTGACCCGACACGCTCTGACTAACGGTTTATTTGCATTGTGTTATACTTGCTGTGATATTCTACGTTTTGTAATTAAAATTATTGTTTATTGGCAGTCGTTAATTCGAACTTGTAAATATACTAGTGCCTCATTGTATGATAACGCAATGATTAACGCCGTTCTGTCTTCCGGCAGGGATGAGAAGGAACCCTTGAAAGAGACGGGAGACGACGCTATGAAAAGGAACTCGTCGGTGGAATTCGACGGGCGCCGCGTGTACGCGACCAGCGGGGGCCCCATCATCGGGAAAAATTCTGCAGTTTGAACATGCGGAGTTCACCGTCGAGATATATGACGTACTTTTATAGGATCTTATGTATCAAAATATTTTGAATTGGACTTCAGCTAAACTTGAATGAAAATTGTTGACGACTAGCGTTGTACCTACTCCTGAACGAATTGTTCCAATATTGTTATTGAGGGCTTCAAGAGACAAGTTTGCTAAATTACAATTGTACAAAGTAAATTATTTACAGTTAGGTACAGTTCAGTTTAAACACGTAATAAGTTTAAAAGACGTTGAATACTGATTTTAAACATGTTGATACCTAACTTTTGATATATGGAGGTCGTCGTCAAAGATCGTAAAACATGAATGCACATGATATTATAACATATAATTATATATTTGATATTGAGTATAAATGCTTGTGTAGTGTGTGATGAGCGCGACCAGTATTGGAAATTGCCAAAAGACGAATTAATAACTTAATTAAGAGAACGGTTTAAGTCTCTCGTTAGCCGATAGTGTTATATGTATAACGTGTTGAATATTGTGACAATTAAAACATGAACAATTGCATTAAACAACGTTATGTTACAGTGATGTTGATGTATTGTTGTAACTATGCTATGGAGCAAATGTGATGTTTATAAACAAGTTTCTCCTTCTTAACAAAAAATACACAATTTCACTGTATTTCCGTTAAAATACATTTGTATTTATTGTCAATTTAAAAAGCTCCATCTTAAATAAGCGTTTTCAAATTCTTTGTAGTGGTTGCATGATCAATTACAGGTAAGGTTTTCGAATTATAATTGTTACATAATTTTACCCGGTCACGGCCATATTTATTTTTTGCATTCAACAAACTGTTTTTAAGCAATTACACTAAATTCGAATATTAGAAACAAGAGCACAGAGCCGCCTCAAAAGGTATAATGAAAGTCTTTTCGAGTTTTCGGGTATAACATGAGGGTATCGTAGTTTGATAACAATATATGTACATACCTAGATGTTCAGTGCTTTACTTTTGACGGTAACATTAAACTGTCACAAGCATGGAAAACTGAACTAAACTCGAAATATTCGTAATACATAATTTGAAGATGACAATATTTTATTCCGCGCAAATATTATTCTTTTTCGCAGTTTCAATGAAATTGCTATAAATAGCCTTCATAATAAAGCTATAAATATGACTTTCCCATCACTAATATTCAAATTAATAATTTTAAATAACCGAGGCAAATTAAAATAATAATAATTTTACAAAATATAAAATAATCTATAAAAAAATGTTTTATATGAATGCTTATAACGTATTCTCTTTATTCGTGTGTACCTACACGTAGGGTAAGTTCGTTACTATTTAAGGACAAACATAATCGCATTTATCGATATAAAAATCTCCCTAGCGCGCGCGGACGGCCTGCTATGGCCGTGCCGCGATTAAGGCCATGTAAATAGACACCTAATGATATAAGGTTGTACATATATAATATTTATGTTTTTCAATGCGGGCTTCGTTAGTTTATTAGCTGTGTGGGGGACTAGAATAGGAATTAAAATATAACATGTAGATTTCGAATGTATTAGAACGTAAAGAGCACCCGACAGTGTGACGTGAACACTACACCAGTTAGACAGACGTATTTGGGTAAGAGACATTATCCACCGAATGTTTTCTTGTTAATAAATAATCTATTTTGTCCAAGTAAATAAATAGTGATACGGCATAAAAGCATGCTACGGATCAAAAAGCGGCGCCCCCAATGGACATAAAAACTCCATCAAATCTAATGTTACCCTACTATGTCCCTTTTTTTTCTATTCGAGACAGTCCCCTGCATTTATGAGATTCATATAAGTTTAACTGTTTATAATTTACTACAAATAAGGCGTATCTAATTTTAAGGTTCTAGTTTTTAAAAGAAAAGTCGTAGATGTATCACTTAATATAGTTGTTTTATAACGGGTTCAAAATAGACTTCGATAAGTGCATTTGGAAAGTATCAGCTTATTTACTGTAGTAACATGTTTGTGGATTTTATACGACTCGGTATTGCACACGACAAGTTCATGTTACAATTTAAATCCTATATACATAGTTTTATTACGGTTTCGACACGATTTTAAGGGTTTAATCTTCTACTCCTAAGATATTACATTTTTCTCTCGAGTACGATGTTGTCTTTAGTCGTATTAAGTCTATTCCACTAAATGTATGATTTTAATTTAACATTTGAATACAAAATCATATTATTAATTGAGAGCTACCTACTTAAAAATCAGCACGATTTAAATTCAATATATCTGCATATTATTAGAGTCATATATATTTAGAGATATTATTACAAACGTGCCCGCAGTTTCACCTGCCACTCTCTGCACCGAACATTACCATTATGTAAATTTGACTTTTCTAATTCAAAATCGTGCTGGCATGTATCGATAATCCACCTTTTTATACTTACTCGATTTATTCGGTCGAACTTACTCATATGTAAAATGGATATTTGCAAATTTTCTAAATGACAATATTTATTTGAAATACATTGTGTATGTTGAAGCTTGCGTATGTTACTGCACGCTGCGTGTGCGACGGCTTGGTGGCGCGGCGCGAGAGCCGTCATGTGAAGTGCGCATTTTTACAAAAATAAATGTTTTTAAATTACTCTTGTCTTTCATTTTTACAAACCTTCATATCCTTAGCCACAGTTGAGTCGAAGTCACCTCAATCAGATATGCCACAGTCAAGTTCTGATCGTAAATTTTAAGTGACAACAAGTACAAAATACATATTTTATTTACCAAAATTATTTACCTTTACCTTTTTTATGATAACGATCGATTTTATATATTTCTCTAAGAACAGAATACATAAACGACTTAAGTCGTTCAGCCGGCTCTTGTATCTTTAACTACTTCTCTGGCACCAATGAACTAATTCAGCAATCGTAAACTATCCATCACTTTAAATTCATTGCAATGTGACGCAACAATAAAACTATTAAAGTGTAGCGGCTGGAGAATTATCAAAAAGGGGTCTGATTTATTCTCGTCGGCTTAATAAAAAAAGTGCATGGGATGTAATCGCGTCTCTTTATTACAGTGTAAGGCGTGCGAGAGGCGCGGGGCGCGGGCGGCCGTGTTAGCGACAATATCCTACAGTAACGCAAATGTTGCCCAACAACACTTAGGGGTTATTACGTTGTAGTGGTGTCAAACTATCGATAATTCTGCGGTTACATCCACGTTTACTTCACTTGTATTCGTTCCTTACATGCTGTGTTTTATCGTTTCTGCACGGCCAGTGAGAAACCTTTTGCGACGATATTTTGGATTTAACAGAAATTCAACGTAAATTTTTGCTCGGGAACATTTTAAAAAGCACAAACTCCAGCTATTAAACGGTTCAACCTAAAGCTAGTTCTAAACCTCAATTCACTGTCGTTTGTAGATTACTCGCTGACTGCGACACCAATCGATATCTAATCGTAATGTGAAATATAACATCCCTACATTAAATCCACGGCTCAAATGACGAATACGTCACTCTCGTTTGAAATAGGGTGCAGTCAATCGTTGCGGTTTAATACATTTTGAGGAACGGACAACAATGACACACCCTGGCTAACATAATTTATGTGTTCGGGACTCCACAGGGGAACTGCACGTGCCCTATCTTTTACCACGTAGTCCAAAAAGTGTGCAGTGATAAATTATACCATTGTTCTAACATATTAGAACGATTTTAATCCAATTTATTGATCGACCAAGAGACAATATTATTTCATTGTTATCTCACGTGTGTAACACATCGGCAACGTTATCATTAAATAATCGAATAAATATATTATAATGGGTAAATTGCAAGCAGTTAATATTCCTTGATTTTTTTCCAAATGGTTGCCGGCTAGCTTTTTTCAGCCGTCCTGAAAAGGACTTGATTCTGTTAATCGGCTTATAATTAGACAAGTTCGGGGCCACTCGTTTTACGGAATGTTTTAATTCATCCTCTGCAAATGAAATAATTGCTTACTCGATTTACCTATCATTTTCACCATACCCAAACATTATATCTAAAGCCCTGTTAACACGGGTTCTTCGAAAATTCCCTGTAAAATCCCCGAGATTGGCACCCGAGGATTAATGTGTACCGGCCGCTAGCGCTATCTGCATTGATTTGGTCACCCTAGTAAGCCCTTATTGGTTATTGGGCCCAGCAATTAGGGTACGACACGCGTAAGGGCTTATTCTGAGCTCCCTTTTAAATAATTACCGTGGCAGCAGATGATACGGATTACTGCGAAATGTGATGTACCACACTACACAAAACTACAATCGTTTATAAGCTTTACCGTTCAAGTTAAATACTCAAAAAGCTAATAGCGGGCTAATGCCGCTTTTTGCCTTCATTTGACGGAAGTTTGTTGTGCAGTAACTAGCGAGCAAAACATTTTACTACTAGTCACGCTAACGATCTAATGAACTTTAGTTACATGTATATTTACAGACCTTGTAGAAAATATATTTCCTTAAAACATATCCTAGTTTGGCATATTTCGGTCATAGATTGTTTTTTCCATATTATTTCCAAATTTCTATATTATTCCATATCATTTTCAATGAATAAAAGAAAAAATAAATTCAGCCTAGGGTCGTAGAACAAACCCACGGAATCGTTTTACTCATTTTCGTTGCCGGTAATGCTTCGAAGACCCCAGTTTATCTCCCTTCTCGACTCTCCTTACCAAAAAACCTATTCAAACAGGCGCTCGTGCGGTTCGAATGTGGAATTCATTGTCGGCTAATAGTCGTCTCTCTGAGACAATATCGTCGCTTTCACTTTTTTTTACGTTGATCGCCAAGTTACGCTGAAAATTGATTGTATGTGGAGCAAATAAGAAATCTTTGATTTGAATTTGTCTCTAAAAAGCTTGTGATGAGGAAGCAACTTTAATATCAAAAATATTTTTGTCAAGTCCTCTGTCTCCACAGAAACATGATACAAGTAATGTTTGACCTGTGTATGGTTTTATTACTTAAGCCTTTTACAATGCGGTAATAACACAATGTATTGTAAGTGAAGTGTATTGTTAATATTACGCTGTCATATAGAAGTACTTACTATAAGCATTTCTAATACCTATATGTACATAGTTTATAAGCATTGAGTCTTCAAAAGAATCACACACGGGTCACAACTAGCATAATAAGCCCCTATTCTTAGTTTGGAGCTACATAATTAATTTATTTTATTTTATTTATTTATTTATTTTTATTTGGGAAACATACAATAAGGTTGTACAGACTACAAAGTACAGTAACAGATATACATAAATCAGCAAAGTTTCCACTAATTA
>DWEC01003175.1:0-10861 GCA_018245735.1 Microceris miodesmiata
TATTTAGTAAGTGGCTCGCAGTAGTTGGATGCGAAGAGCTGAAGATCCAGCTCAGTGGCGTGCCATTGGAGAGGCCTATGTCCAGCAGTGGATGGGAATAGGCTGATGATGATGATGATGATGGTACTAGATCTGCACGTAAAAATATATTACGTATTGTTTACAATATTCTTATTCAAGCAACACGAGGAAATTTTTAACTGCTGGTAATGAACTTCTACTCATCCATCCATCAGTCTACTTCTGAATGTATACTATCGCGGCATTTAGCTGTTATGTACGACTATACTAAACTACCAACGCAAAAACTTACGTATCACTTACCCAAATATAAACAATTATATTTGGGTAAATCAGCGAAATACTATCTTGTAAACATATGAAACATTGATTTAAGTATAATGGTATTTACAGTTCAGTACTTAAAGTTGATATTGCCTTTGTCTAGCTAATATACGACACAGAGCTACGAAATCGCTTGGAATGCGTCTATTCTGTGGTTTATAGTAACATAATACTTAGGACGTTGGCCCTTGCAGTTAAGTTATGTGTTTTGTTAATTGGTAAAACATATTTATATGAACGTGGAGGCAAAATGAAAATGAATACTTACCATAGTAAATACGTAGGGTAATATTCGGCAATAAGCTTTCTCGAATGAGCGCTGACTATAAATATTGTAAAGGTATTAAATTTTATTTTTCAAAGCTGTAATACAGAAGATATTTGTCCAGCGTGGGAGACTATGGCCTTAACGCTCGTTGTTCTGACGGGACACCTGTGCTCAACAGTGGAACGATAAAATGGATGATGATGACGATGATTTCAAATGCAATTTTAATACTCAATTAAATGTCAATGAAAGAATATATGAACTACTGAAAAAATTTAATTACTTCGAATATTCGTTTCTACACGAACTTCCTTCTTTCATACCTACAAGCTCGCGTTCGACTAAAATCTCAATTACTGAGCGAGATGTCCTCTAGGATGTAGCAAGCTTGTCTAAAACACGCCCATTCGTTAATCTCTCAGATAGTTTCAGGTTAAACAAACTCACCAAGTAATATGATGGGCAGATCTATGAGCAAATGCCACAGGAGGCTGCGTCTCGCTTGCATCTCCACTGGCGGCGCTGGCCTCGTCTCCGAAACGGTCTGCAACAATGAATGAAACATAAGAATTATAATAATATAACTTATAAAATCAGTCACAAGTCAGGATGATGCGTGTTGTTTTCGGATGTAAACAAAGATGTAATATTACGATTGCATTATTTTTAAATTATAATATTACATGTAATTAATTAATTTTGTATATATACATGTATCCATACACTGTCGGTATAATTTTTGATACCACTAATTAAAAACCTGTGATAAATATTTGTAGAAAGCGACCTCAACTAATACTATCCGGGGATAAATTCAGTGAATTAATATTTTTTTTTAAATTTCTTTGAACCATTATCTTGTATCATGTTATAGATACCTCTATATATGTATATTATATTATTTTTTTAACGCATCGTGTCAAACGAAATACATCTTTCTCAATTATCACTGAAGTATCCAGTAGTTGCACTGCGCGCCCCAGTTCCAGCAGTACTTTAAACTGCGCGCGTCAGAGGAACCGTGTTAGGGAATAAAGACGCGATGCACTCACCATGCGTGTTTGAAAATAAGATTATATTTTATTAGATTTGTATTCCTGTAATATAATAAAATATCTCGACCTCTAGTTTTTTATTAGGCAGATCTTAACGGTAACTATAGAGTGGATAAGGACAAAAAACATGAAAACAAAACAAATACATGTATTAATCACACATTTAAAATATTTATACTGGTGGCAATTGAACCACAGTCATAGTTCTCGATGTTACGATTAGTTTTACTATACTACTAAGCCAACAACATTATAAAGAGGATATATATATCTACCTACTCATGTCACTTTTCGCGCCTTTTTTGACAAGACTCCATGTTTAAAAATATCCGTGGAAAACAAATAACATGTTGAATATAACGGGTCGGTTTATCCAGTGAGCGAATAAACTAAACGCATCCAAACACGTTAAATGCAGTTTAACTGTCGTTTAACTACTGCACTATTTCGTAGTTCCTGTGTACATACACATAACCGTATATCTATAGTTTATTGCGACCTACTCTGTTACTGGCTGGTTAAAAAGTCAGAAGTCTCTAAAATCGTGTTGGGTGTATGAAGAAATAATGAATGTGGCAGAAGCACGTCACGTCGGTCAGGATAGAGATATTTAGCATTCAGTACTCTCTGCCTAAATGTTTTTTAAGTTTTCTTAATAAACAGAACAGAAAACAGAAAAATAACAACATAACAAAATTTTGATTAAAATGATCTCATTTTTTTTAATGTTACCATATACCGTGGTAATTATTTATATGTTCACAGATATTAATGGCGTTAGGCCTATTGTCGAATTTAAGGCTTAACGTTTTTTATTCTGAGAGATATGTTGTCAAATTGTCAAAAAAATCTTTCAAAGCAGACTAAGAAAATAAAAATACATTGAAATACATTCTGTAATAGAAGATAGGAATAACGTTTTTTAAATGGATATTTATATATAATCTCTATATTAGCAACTACCGCAAGAACTGTACAATACTGGCAACAATAGTAAAACCGTCAGATTTGTTAGCGGAAATATATAAAAAACAGTATTTGCGTTAAATATTCTGTAGGTCAAGGGCTGATGATATGATAGGTGGCAACATTTAGGCTCGCAAACGTTTCGGTATTTAGGTCGTAAGTGAGACGTACTATGTAACAGTTGCTTTCGACGCGATCCGCCAGCGTTTTACATAGATAGGCGATCATTGGTACCAATATTGGGGCCAATACTGGAATGACATTTACCAATACTAGAATAAAATTTTGAAATGCTATATGTTATGTGTTTATTAATTTATTTTTAAGTCATATATTTTATTGTATCAATGCAATGAGAAAAAAAATCTGAGCGCCCAAATCTGAGAATGTAATGTGCGGGGGAGAATTGATTTTTTTAATATTGGTGCAAATGTACAATAAAATGGCGGTCCAAATAGAAATTTCGCCGGAAATGGCTTATAACGATTGTTTATGATAATTATGCCACGGTGTCGGATTGTGTGTTAAAATGTGTCCAGCTATCTCCGGACATATGAACAAACATAAACACGCAATACATTCGTCTATTTGTTTTTCTCCTAAAATAGTTTCTTTCAATTTGGAATTATTAATAATTAGAATTGGAATAGTTACACGTTTTTCGGGGTCGCCCGACTAGTTTCGGACCTGTTCGAGGTCCTTCCTCATGAGTTCCCGGCGCTCGCAGCGAGTTCGCGGCGGAGTCTTGAGAAAGAACCTCGTACAGGTCCGAACTAGTCGGGCCACCCCGAAAAACATACGTGAGTTAAGCCGTTACATTTATAATCATGTTTATAAACACTCACAAAACATTTAATGGTGGAATAGTTACAATTTGGAATTAGGGGTGTACTGCGCTTCCATGCCTATCCCGTCGGGGATTACAGGCGTGATGTTACGTATTAATAATTTCAATACATCTGCCTACATGCTAAAACATTTACCTTTAAACGCGTGCCAATGTTTTTTCAAACGTTTGCCAAACACGCCAACAGTTATCGTATTAATATTAACGACTGGTCGAGTCAGCTTTGGCTGGCCACGTCTGAATAGATTAGTCCAATCATTGTACACATCGACCAGTCAAGTCTATGCGCTCTCAGTACTCTATCTACTTAACGCAGATAGGGAAACTCGCTATGAAAATTTATGTCCGTTAGAATAGAAATTTATTTAAATAAACTGAATAGGGGACGACGTCATCCGACTTTAGTGAAGTTGAATGAGTTTCGCCATTTTAAAAGTCAATTAAAATTAACGATGAATAACGAAAAGATTTTTTCATTGTGGTAGAATTACTAAAACATGACGTAGCCGGCTTTTAGTGGAAATGGTTTTTGATTATCTCGGTATTCCCGAAAAGTTCCAATATCCGAAGATTTCCAATGATGAATTTCGTTTTCTTATAACAAATGGCGCCAGACGTATATCATCACCATCATCGTCAACCTTTTTATAATTCTAGTCTTGGATATTTGTCTCCTCTCAGCCAGAGAAGGGTAGTTGCACCCAGATATAATTTTAATTATACACTATTCATTACATTGCCAGATGTAAGGACTGCTTTATGTCTTACTCGTTCTAATTAAGAAAAATTATGGCCGACATTTCTTATCTGCTCAGTGATTAGTTGAAACGCTAGTATTAGTGCAGTCTGCAAAAAAACAAGATGTTAGTGATGAACAGTTAAAAGGTAGTGGTAGTAATTTAATCTTTACTCTTTGTTGCACATGTACTGGTTGGCACAACAATTAAAATAAGACCAATAGCGACATTTTAAAAACGGCATCTCAGTTTCAGGTGGCATACAAATTTTGACTTTTAACAATTCAATTTACAAAATTATAAATCGACTGAAAAAAGAAAAGTATTTTCTTTGCAAATAAAGTAAGCAAATAATTTAATAAATGTACCTTTATATTTACTACGTAAATATTATCTTAACAATTTCAAATCTTAAGACATATCACGAGATAATTATTGCGATTGTCTTATAAGAAAAAAACCAGCAAACGGTGCTAAAATTATGATAACAACACAAACATTATACAACATGTACAACGAATGACGTAAATTGACATATAATGTCAGTCGAAAAGATCAGCTAAATGAATGACAAGTAGACAATTACAAAAAGAAAGAACCAAATGAACTGTGAACAAGGACTATAGACAAACAACCTCCGTTAGGTTGAAGCACCTTGACTCATTGTACTTAAGCCTTTACAGCCGAATAAAAAAAACGAACAGTAGCAAAAGAAAAGAAAACTTGCCGTTACGAAACATAAAAGTTGAGTGTGTTAGAATACTTGACTATTGGTTTTATTGTGCAATAAAACATGCAAATACATCGAAGTTCGTATAAAGAAATCTCTAATGTAGCAATATATTGACACTGGCAATGTGTTAACATACCTTAAATAAATAAAATAAAGTGGATGCAAATATAGTTGATTCTCATTCGTGGCGATGTGGCAAAAGGAAACCGTCTAGTAGTAGGTCCGTCAGTGAGGCCGATGACGATGGTAATAAAGATGATGACGATGAAGTTCAAATAACATAACCTGTAATGTACTTTCAAATTAGGTACTTAGTAATATAGGAATAACCATAACAAAATGTAAGTAATATAAATCTTCAACTATAACTTTGAATTTGATGATGGAAAACTGAAAATGTACTTATCGTAAGTGAAAATCGTTTTCTCAGGCTTTTGTTGTAAAATAAAGATGCAAATAAAAGAATGAATGTTGTTGAATGAAGAAGTAAATAAAATGAAGCAGTAACATGAAGTTTCTTTAGTGAAATATCGATTGTCCACGTGATTAAAATATCGCCTAGACTTAACACTCAACTATTCAAAAGCAATGTTCAGCCGAGCGTACAGTGTACGTGTGATGTGCTGTTAGAATGATTAAGGTCGCTGTTGGAAAGTAGTTTTTCTTATTTTATTATTAAACGTTGAACCTGAAAATGTTTGTACATAATAAACATTATATATCGACTTAAATTACGTCTTTTCTTGGACTAGCTCGAATAGTTTCGGACCTATTTAAGCTCTTTTATAACGTTCTGTCGGGTCGTAAAGAACTCAGGTAAGTTCGAGATTAGCTGAACTAATTTTGCTTCACCGTAGATATTACATATTTCATCACCAGTTCTTGTCATTCTACTGTTTGACACGAGTCTCCTCTTAAAATGCCACTTTGGCTGAATGTGAGTTTACAGTGAAAAAAATCACGCATTACAGACCGTTATAAAGCAATGTTTTTAATATACATACTAATATTTATTGTTGCCTAACCGTACCTTGGGTAATCCCCACTCATTGGCTTTACAGCGAGTATTCTTTGTATAGGATTATGTCGATTTTAAATAAATCAATTTTCATTCTGCGCGTGTCTAACACGCATACCGAATGGCAAACAGTTGCGAATCTTCATTCTGCTGCTGCCGTAAATGGCACAGCGCGCACATAATGGCATGAAACGTCGACTGTCATGCCATTTGCGACCACATGTCAAACAGTCGTTGACTTTGGCGCGTGCTGATTTGATATTTCAATCACATAAATTCGTAAATACGACTCGTACTATGGCAGCGTGCCATAGACAATTCATAAACTCGATGGATTATAACAAACCTTTTTTTGTGTGTAATTATGTACGGATACGAACAAAGTCAACAAGTGAGTCATTTCTTTGCCGATTGGTTGTTGGTCACTGTCGCCTATAGACAATTGCAACGCCCGAGGAGTAGACAAGCCAATGCATTGCCTACTTTGCGGCAGAGTTGTTTTGCTCCTTTATAGTAGAGCTCCATTTTAGCTTTAACAACTAATGATCTGTAATTTTATATACATATAACTTGTGTTACATGTCACTGGCTGATTTAATATTCAAGCCTTTTTCGTGTCTCTGTTATAATTTGACAGAATATTTAAATATAGAAGAGATAAAATACGAGAATTAATACAGCAATTGAACAACATGGACGTGTTTTCTTGGTTATCAAAACCTAATACTGTTCAACTTTAAACCTCCATTGGCGGAACACTCCACACTTTTGTTATACTTTCGCTTATATATTTACATATCATATACTCGTAAATATCGCGCTCACCCGCCGACCCACTGATATTTATCAAGCTTATCTTATTAGCCACAAATCATTTGGTGATGCGGGAAAGAGTTGAACTAAAGAAATTAATTAATGCAATAAAGATTCACACATTTGAATTATGGTACACGATAAACTGTATACAGTTTGAGCTGGGCAGGCTATAGCTGCAGCCTGCAACTTTTTTTCTAGTAACGCTTTTGTTACTATAACAATTTCCAATTTAAAGGATTACTAGAATATGAATAGCTTCTACGGCGTAACGCTTCTGTCATCCACTTTGGATAAGACAGATAGTAACTGATACTCGTGGTAGACTATAGCTCAATCTCTATCATTGTGAGAGGAGACCCGTGTCCGCCAGTAGAGCGATACAAGGCAGATGATGATAAATGAGTCTTTAACTCAATCATGTATACATTACGACCAGGTACAATGAAGTGGAAAATATTGTAGTATCAACATCTGATCGAAAAATCAATTTCACTTTCTTACACAACAGTACTTATTATGAAGGGAATAATTCATCAAGCTCACCCGGATGCATGGTGCTCGCGTATCAACGTAACACCTGCTGATAAATGTGTTCTTATCGATTAATTTGAAACACATAAAATTTATTTGTAGCTGATAACGTTTTAATTTATGCTTTGCCTAATTATAATTTAGTGTTAATTAAATATATGGCAAGAGGTTGCAGGAAAGATAGCAATTTGTATAATATTATACAGCAATATCATCCTCGATTGCTGTTTTGGGCATTATGACCGTTTCTAGAAAGTTCTCGGATTGAATTGTCGATAAATATCTCTAATAATCTTTCAAAGTAATATTCTTATTTTTGATATTGATATGGTTGAGTAACTATGGTCTATGAAATTCCCGAGACAGGGAAACCAATATCTTGGTCAAGCGTGAAATGAAAAATAAAAATGAAAAATTATGTTCCGGTTGGAAAGTGTGAGAAACAGAAAGCCGACGGGTTATGTCTCAGTGCAATGATAAATGTAATTATAATCGTAGAAATGCGTAATGATTTCTCCCCGTCGTTATATATAAATGTCCACTGCAAAACTATTTATATTACAGACACGCGAACCATGAACAGTTGCCATTAAGTTTTGCTGTAAGTCATACAACTGTGACTAAATTAAAGGAAACACTGCCAGAACTGCCCTTCCCTTCTCCCTTCCACTCTAACCACTACCCTCAAATACTAAATAACTTAGTATTACCTGTATCTTCCTAACATATCTAGCAAATTAGAGAGCAAACAGCAAATTATGTTATTTTTAACATCTCAATCAAACAGTCTGGATTAAAGATAGTGAAGACTAATATAGCAGATTTATTTAAAAAGAACATTCGCTGAGCCTTGAGCCCTACTCAGTTACTGAATTATTGATCGAAATCTGAGGTCGAAATAATTCTAACTAGGTCGCATCAACGACACCGGTATAATGAAGGAACAAATATATCAAAAACGATACTGGGAAAAAAACCATATACCTTTACGTGACCCAGGGATCGAACCAGAAACTTTTTCATCAGCAGTCACGTTAGCCCAACAAGGCAGGCAATATGCAAAGAACAGTTCGACAGACTTTATTTATTTCCATTCATTTAATCTCCCTACAATACCTATATGTCAAAATAACTTAAATACAAATCGTACTTAAGTTTATTACCGGATATGTTACTAGCGAAGAAATTACGGAACAAGCTTTTATGGGACCACGAGTATTTTTATATTAAGACATTATATTAATACCCAACAACATCGTACAACCAATAACATCTTAAGGTATCAAACAAGAGTCAGATATCTTCCGCCAGTATCATATCTTAATAAGTTTGTAACACGGGCACTCCTTCACGCTACATAATTGGAGAATAATGTGCAATAGCCATCAAAGATTATTACTGAAGATGAAGCATCAAAGGGATGTTATCTCGTCCATAAATAACCCAAGGGTTAGAGGTGAACCAGCCAGCGTTAGGGTTGATAGGCAACCGTTTAATTTTCTTTTTGCCACAAATGTAGATACTACAAATTATTATGTAGGCATATATAAGTATGTATCTAGTAATGTATGTGGTATTTTTATAAGTTGGTTATCATAATATAGGCTCTGATTAGTCTGGTATCAGAAGGCTTTACTTTAAACTTCTTCATAGCCGTAATTCAAACTACTTAACGAGAGTAACATATCATTGGCTCATTGGTCGAGTGGTTACAAGCGTGATTGCTGCTCGAGAGGTCCTGGGTTCGATTACCGGGTTACCATTGGATTTTTATACCTTAGATTTTCTAGTAGAAATTTTCAGTACTGGCTCGGAGTTTGGATCTGTGCCCGTTGCTTAGTAATAGGCTGACTACCTATTCCATGGTGGGACGTAAACGTAACTGGTAAACCGTGAGTGTGCTACACTACTCTGCCTACCCCTTCAAAGAGTACAGGCGTGAAGTTACGTTTAAAAAGTCACTATTACCTATGGATAACTTGCGAGGAGTCGTTAATGTGCTGCTGGTTTTGTAAAGGGTATTGTTGCATCTGTTGATGAGAGGATTCGAAATATCGTGAAGAATATTATTCTATGGATTGACTGTAATAAGGCATTAGGAACATAACCACGATCACAAATTTCTTCCAAATTCAATTAATCCAATATTATCGTTCCCTTCGTTAAAACTTTTAAGAACCAATCCTTAAAGTATTTAAAAAATTGACCAACGAATTGTCAAATTTAAATCTCTGCGTTCGTTACGAAAAATCCCTAAAAGATTTCATTTACTGCTATGGTTGGCACAAAGAAAACGAAAAATTGTTAAACGCCCTTAATTAACTTTGTATAATTATAAATGAAAGCCAGCCCTAACCGACTTGCCACTAACGAGGTGTGTTGTAAGGTTTTTCGCTTTTTTACCCTAACGAGGTCAATGACCCCGCTCATTATTATTTCAAGGATCGGCATAAGATAGGACCGAGGATTAGCTGCTATTGTTCGATTCCTTTATATTTCTTTTGTGTGAACAAAAGAATAAAGATTAGAAACAAAGATAATTGCTGCCAGTAATGTGTTCTCAAAAAATGTAAAGATATTTTGTAACCACTCGTTACGTTTGTATTTTTATTTCAAAACGCAGACAACAATTGATTTGTTTAATGAGCAATACGATAGCTTGAAATTAATGTATAAGAAAAAAATGTAAAGTTGTGTTCTATTCCAGTGAAAAACTTCAAAGTATGTAGGTATTTATATGAAAATTTCAACTGAACCTTAGTTATACAGATAACTAAAGTTCGACAAAGGTTGTATGTTGCTGTATGGATCATGATTTTTTTGATGCTTCATTCGTTTGTTTCTTGAGTTAATTGAGAAAGTTATGTAGCTTTATTTAAAATATTAACATTCAATTTTAATTACATTCAATAATATACGAATGTAAGGATATGGGGTATGTATGAGTATAATATAAACGTTGCGAAATGGAAATTGCAACGAGGGGGCGCGGTGTGGGCAGCGAACAAGCACGGACCTAAATAATTAAAATTTGCAGTTAGGTATGAGATATAGCATTTGTTAATTCATGAGATTAATAAGACAAATAGTTTCCAAAACACAATTTGTAATGATGGAACGAATGTGCTAAGGAGCAATGTAGGGAACAATGCAGAGAACATTGTATAGATCATCTATAGTAGGGAATAATGCAGAAAACATTTTAAGGAACATTATTCTGAATACGGCAGAGAACAATTCCGAGAACATTGTAGGTAATCATACATATTATTGTAATAACAAACAACCGTAAAAATATTACCAATAAAAACTTGAGAGGTGTCAAGGGACACCCGCATGGAACGAAGTTCCTTTCGATTAATTAGTGAAGGAATTGTAATACAATCTTATTTTTTTCAAGTTATAATAACATATTTTTTATTATTTATTATTTACAAAAAACCTGTATACACTCAACAAAAATAATCTTCGCGACACCACACTGTTCAATGCGAAATAGAAATGAAAATATCTGGCTTGCTTTCTATAAGAGAGAGAGAGACAGA
>DWEC01003176.1:0-10861 GCA_018245735.1 Microceris miodesmiata
CATGTGCAACTGCCGATCGGGAGGTCCCGGGTTCGATTCCCGGGTTGAACACTACAAAATTTTCTAATTTCGATTTTTTAGTAGTGGTTCAGAGTTTGGAAATGTACCCGTGGCATGGCAATAGGCTCACCACCTATTCCATAGTGGGGTGTAAACGTAACCGGTGGAACGTGGGAGTGTTCTGCATTCCTCTGCCTAGCTCTTTGGGGATTACAGGTGTGAAGTTATGTTTGTTCTAAGAAAACCTAAGAACTGAAATCCACATAAATGGAACTACAGCCAACAACTTTCATAATAACATATTAGGGTTAGCTCCACACAGGACCTGGTTCCCAAGGTTCCACTCCAACCAGGATCTGGTTCCCAATTAAGCACCAAGTCTTTTTTTATGGCAACTAGATCTACCAGAAATATATATTCTGCTGAATGACATCACATCATATGCCTATTTAATTGCTATACACAAAATACAGTGAAAACTCATGCTTCGAATGGCTCAAAAATGGTATATAAACAAATGAATGAATAAAAAGGATAGAGCAATAACAATATAATTATGCATATAGATAACTAGGCCCATGAGATAATAATACTCTAAATGGATAACTTATATTGTTTCAACATGGCACAATGAATTCTTATTCCTACTAATGGGTAGTCCAAGAATAATTCACATATACACATGAATCCAGATTGACAAGACGTTGCCTTATAATCTTATTTAAAGCACAAAATATGTGATATTAATAACCCTATCTATATTATAGGTCTCAGTATACTGCTTAAGTCAACTTATTGTTTTTCTATGTAGGCGCTAAACGGATATGACTTGCACTATGTTGGAATCCCAATTCTTACCTGGTAATGATGGTCCTAAATGTAAGATAATTCTTTTTGGTCCACCTAGGCCGAATACTCCGCCACTTTCTTCCTCGATACAGAACACATAATATAGATGAAGAGATAAACAAATCAATCCTTTTGGTATATCGCCTGGCTTGCCCCATAAAATTCTATGAGTTGTCAGTACTACTTCGCCATCAACAAATTGTGTCTGCAATAAAACAAATTTATATTTATGATTATTGAATTAGTGTAATGTAATATAATTTGTAGGTTTTTACTTGCCTTGTCGTCACCATCATATAATTTTACATTTTTATCACGTTTTAAATAACTTTCGCCTTCAAATAAACGAGCTTCAATGTATTCGAATCTATCCATGTTTTGAACTTTTGAAGTTCAAAAATGAAGGATACGAATCATTGTCACTCTACATAGAGAAAAAAGATAATAGAAAAAGAATGCAAAGATAATATATATTGTAATCACTGTACTAATGCACAGATAACATATAGTATACTAGTGCTGCCTCTCACATGAGAAATTTAAGTATAAATAAAACAGTAACAGTAATCAGTAACAGTAAGAAAAGTAACAAACTAGTTACATATTAGCTATGCTAGTTTTTCGATAATGGCATCGTATTTTAATTATCATTAATCTCGATGGGTAGCCAAATAAATTGTTACGAATCGATGGGAATTCTAGCGTGATACATTTTACTCTTATTGCCTATTTTATAATTTGAGTTCGAAACCTTATTTTTTAACATTAATTTCCAAGCGTCCAAATTTTTCTTTAATTCTCACAATGTGTGGTATAGCAAAGGCAACATGATACATTGGTATTTAAACTACTAATTATTCTGTCACTGACTGTGACGTGACGTGACCGCGAACTGCGAAGTGAAATGAAAGGAAGAATAGAATCGACAGGGTAACCTGCAATTATTTTGTGTTAGATACGGGAGTCACTTTTACTTGACACAGCCTTGGGAGACGGCGTAAAGAGTACATTCTCATTGTATTGTGCATTTATTCCATAAAATGGCAGAATCTCAAGAATCCTTACTTCAACAAATAAAAGAACAGGGAGATATCGTCCGGAACTTGAAAGCTGCTAAAGAATCAAGTGAAAAGGTTAGTTATTGACATAAATAGAATAGGTAATTAAAATTAATCCAAAGCTTCATATATATGGGAGACATTTGGTTTTGTAGCCGGATTTTTATCGTTAAATGAGGTAATTTAATTTTGTAGGACAAGTCATCTAATAAATATAGTGCGGATCTTCAGACGCTGGACATGCACTTGTCGCAGTTCAGCTACATAAATGGCTATATTCCCAGTAAATGTGACATTGCCGTTATGAAATGCTTAGGAAACCATGTAGAATTAAAAAACTATATTTACCTCAAGAGGTGGTGGTACCATATGCAGAGTTTCAGCGAATTTGAGATTTCATCATTTCCCTCAGTTAGCTGTGCTCCTACAATGACCTTGAATATGATGAAATGCAATAATTATGAAGAAAAGGTTTGTGATTTGCTCATAATTATTCCAAAATTATTGGGGTGACACATATGTATTTTTATTGGGTTTTGTCAGGTTTTCATATGCTGTTCAGTAAATTCAATGATTGCATGTCAAATCTGCCCTCTGTTTTACATAATATCCAATGGCAATGTTTTTCCTGGTTCATGTGTAGGGTAAAATATCTATATGTGTTAAATATAAATCGTTTTATATATCTGTAAGTACATAATGCCAATGAATTTTATTTTTGTGGGTGATTGAAATAAAATGGCATGATGATGAAATTCATTCTGACAACTTCATGTGTGCAAGTAGCCTACAGCCTTTGTTTTCTATTCTGTAATTTATTTGTACTACTTCTAAATTAACCAGTTTCCATACTTTCATTAGTTAGTAAAACATAGCATCAACCTGTAATCCCCAAAGGGATAGGTAGAAGAGTGTAGTACAGCCTCCCTTTTCACCAGTTATGTTTAAGTCCCACAATGGAATAAGTGGTGAGCCTGGGGTGGTGCTGGTGATGGATGCCCAGTGTGTGCCCAGTGTATGGATTGCCATACACCGGGCACACACCCAGATTCCAAGTCACTAGAAATTCTAAATTAGAAAAATCCAATAGTATCCGACTTAGGATTTGAACCCAGAACCTTCCGATCGGCAATCACATGTGCTACCACTCGACCAACAAGGCAGTTAGTGATGCTTATAAAAATGACTGATATGACATTGTAAATTATTGATATTGTGGTAAAAGTGAATGAGGTCTGAATGGATGATGAAACATGCCATAATGTGGTAAAAGTGAATGATATCTGTACTGATTATGAAAGATGCCATACTATGGTAAAAGGGAATGATATCTGTACTGATTATGAAAGATACCATACTATGGTAAAAGTGAATGATATCTGTACTGATTATGAAAGATGCCATACTATGGTAAAAGTGAATGATATCTGTACTGATTATGGAAGATGCCATACTGTGGTAAAACTTAATGATGTCTGAACTGATGATGAAAGATGCAATACTGTACTGATTGATGTTTTAAATGTTTTTAGGAATGAAATGGCACTTAAAATTACTTACCTCATAATATGAAAATTACTTACCTCATAATATGAAACCCTCATAATATGAAAAGCCTTTAAACCAATAATCAGATGTTAAAACATCATTATATCTATTAATATCCTTTTATTGTTACATTCAATCTATAAGAAGTAGGACTATATGCAGCTGTTTATAATATGTATTGGTTGACTATGTTATTAAAAAAATATCCTACAGATTTCATGTGTCTGGATTTAGTGAAGTCTGTTGCTTAAGTGGGAGTCTAATGTTTCTGGACATTTTGCATATGCATATTTTTGTAGTTAAATGGATGTGTCACCCTAATCCTTTCAAAGTAGTTTGTCAGTTCATATTAATTTATTTTGCACTTCATCTATTGACAAAATTTGAGTTGAATCTCTACATATGGTTGCTTCACTGTTACAATTTTTTCAAAATAGTGTATTTGATGCTAACATAATAAATACTATATATTTTTTGACATTTTTTTATTACTGTAAATAATTGTGAATATACTGGTACCTATAACAATCTTAATTCTAGTGGTGAAGAGGAGCCATATTGATTCAATTCAAATTTGACAAGGATTAGCAAAGCATGGCACTAAATTGGCTAAGATTTGTAGGAAAATGTGCAACGACCTTGAGTTTGCACAATTTGGCTTACAGTAATTGCTTCAGAAAAAGTATTGCAACAGCATCTTGCAACAAGGTATTGACCGAGTGATTTTTTATTAGCAGTACATTGTATTGTAAAATGTAGCTTTTCAAATAACACTTTTTTTGCTGCGTAAATAACATTTATTTTAAATTTTTAGATCCAGGAGGAGGTGGGTAAATTGTTGGCATTGAAAGCGCAGCTGAGTGTAGAAGATGCCACTCCGCAGAAATTCACTCTCAAGACACCCAAGGGTACAAGGGATTACAACCCACAGCAAATGGCCATAAGAAATTATGTACTGCAAAAGATCATAGATATTTTTAAAAAGCATGGTGCAGAGTGCATTGATACTCCAGTGTTCGAGCTAAAGGTATGAACAGTTTTTTGCTATGATGCAAATGTAGGACTAGAAGTGGCTATTGAATAGTTAAATTAAATTAGATTCTTTTGCAGGTGGAAGGTTTTTTTTATTATAATAGTCATAATAATTATATAACTGGTGTTGGTATATACCAACATATATATGTATATTGTTTTATATCTTGTGATCTTAAATTGAAATTCACACATAAATGATGTGTACACAACTTATTGTTCTGTTATAATAAAACATTTCAGGAAGTATTAACAGGAAAATATGGAGAGGATTCAAAATTGATCTATGATCTTAAGGATCAAGGTGGAGAAATTCTTTCTCTGCGGTATGATTTAACAGTACCATTAGCACGGTACCTAGCAATGAGTAAGATTACTACATTAAAACGCTACCACATCGCCAAAGTGTATAGAAGAGATAATCCTGCAATGACAAGAGGGAGGTACAGAGAATTTTATCAATGTGTGAGTATTTATTTACTAGTGTGAGTAGGAAGAGTATTTTGTTTTATAACTTGTGAAGGTGATGGTGCCTGATAAACTCAATTATCATAGAATTATTTATTAAGTTTGAGTATAATAATTTGGTACTTTTATTATTTTAGTGTATTTCTATTTTCCTATAATGTCTAATATTATTTTACCAGGATTTCGACATAGCTGGCCAGTATGATCCTATGGTTCCAGACTCTGAATGCCTTAAAGTGGTTACGGAAATTCTTGACGTTCTCGACATCGGCAAATATATATTGAAAGTGAACCACAGAAGATTGCTTGATGGAATGTTTGAAGCGTGCGGCGTGCCCGCCGACAAGTTCCGCTCCACTTGTTCCACTGTTGACAAACTGGACAAGGTAATTATTATATTAAAATGTTTTAATATTTATACATTGTGTGTTAAACATGCATCTGTAAAACAGAAATAATTGAAATTTATGTTTATCGATTTTGTGGTTAGCTGAGGTTTCAAGTTTCCTGTGCATGTCCAATAGACAGGAATGTATGAGTTATGTGCTGTCTAATACAAATTATTTAAATTACCCTGTTTATTATATTAAAATATTCTGAATTGTCATATACATTGTGTCATATACCATGTGGTACAAATAGGTGTCACCAAAAAGAAGCCAAAAGAATTTTCAAGCAATGTGATTGGTGAAAATACATTTTTTGTGATGGTGTTTTTACATAAGTATGACGAATTCTCATCAACACATTTATAGTTTGACTGTTGCACGTGGGACTAATGAATACGGAATGACAATGCTTAGTTCAATTTATAATATCCTCCATGGGCAAAATCTGGGTTGGTGTACAGACTCATTAATCTTTCTATTTCACTCAGTTGTTTTATTAAAAGAAACCTATAAATGGTTTCTTCTTGCTGTGAACAATATTTCGTTGTCTTGTTATTTTAAAAAAGAATAACATTCAATATTTCTATAGCTAGCAGAGTGATGTCACAGATCTTACTTTATTGATTTAATGAGTTTTATGAGGAGTTAAGAAAAAAATAATGGGATATAATAACAGGAGACACATCCCCTGTTTACTAACGACATAATAAAGGCAATTCATGTGTTGGTGAAGTAGATAAGAAAAATAGGAATATTATGAGTAGAACGAAACCTAACATTGTTAGGATGCAAAAGTATCACTTTGCATCACCTGGCTTTAATCAATTATTTAACTCCATTCCAGTTATCTTGGGACGAAGTGAGAACAGAAATGATTACCGAGAAAGGAGTTTCACCAGAAAGTGCAGATAAAATTGGAGAATATGTGTGCTTGAACGGTGGAGTGGAATTAGTGGATCAGTTACTTAAGGATGAGAAATTATCCAAAACCAAAGCGGCCATTGAAGGCCTTGAAGGCATAAAGCTATTATTAAACTATTGTAACATTCTAGGAATCAAAGACAAAATTCTGTTTGATCTGAGCTTGGCCAGAGGTTTAGATTATTACACCGGAGTGATCTACGAAGCTGTGTTGACAGGTGCATGAAAAAATCTTGCATTTCTATTGATTTTAAAACTATTACAATAAATTGGTTAGATCATATAAAAGGTTTAAGAATTAAAGCTCTTAAAGTTACTAAGACATCCTTTTAAAGCCATTTAACATGTATTTAATGCTAAATAAAGCTAATATGTATTTTATCTTATATGACTAGCCTACATATTTGTAATACATCGTTTGAACATATCTTTCTTATGACTGTGAGAAAATGCGTGTTGTGTCCGCATTTGTCGCGGTGATTTTCTCTTAAGTGAAAGTTTATCGATGTTAGCTGTAATATAAAAACTTTTGTAAGTCATACACATTGAACAGGGAATATAATTTGTAGTGGAAACTTATTGTAGATAGTAAAACTAGTACAGTCATTGTATAGATTGGTGTGTGCAGTTTACAATATTTTACTTTTTCTATGTAGTCACAATTGATATTGTTATAATACATTTTTCTTGATATTCAATGTATAGTATACTATGGATTATGTACTATAATATAATATGCTCTGTCATTGTTTTATTTGCATTGGCTGACTATTACAGACGAAAATATTGTTCCAATCTTGATTAATGTACCTTGATTAATAGACAGGGCTTTAGGGCCGTTTTGAAATACAAAAATAGGTTGATTTCTGATTTATGACACTGATCTAGAAATGTACTTACAACAAGAATTCATTACAGATCCAATAAAAATTGGCAACGAAGAACAAACAGTCGGTTCCATCGCTGGCGGAGGCAGATATGATAACCTCGTTGGAATGTTCGACTCTAAGAATAAGCAGGTAACAAAAAAAAACATTCCGCCTGCGTCACCTCGCAGAGATAGACAAAGGAATGTAGCAAACTTTTACGATTTAATAATGATTTCATATATCCTATCGAATAGGGGTGATCCTATCGCCACACACCGGACAACAGTCCAGATAAATAACAAAACATGAGTGACTTGTGTTATCAATGTATGAACCGATGAAAGAGAGATGAAGTGGCGTGGTGTGCAGGTGCCGTGCGTGGGCATGAGCGTGGGCGTGGAGCGCGTGTTCTCGGCGGTGGAGGCGCGGCTGGAGGCGCGGCGGGCGGCGGGCGGGCGGCGCGTGCGCGGCGCGCCCGTCGACGTGTTCGTCGCCTCCGCGCAGAAGAACTTCCTCGAGGAGCGCATGAAGATCTGTGCCCATCTATGGGACGCTGGCATTAAGGTATTCTACTTTATTGTAGCGTGCCTCGTGCGACCTCGTATCTTTCGTTTCCACCTGTGTCAATTGTTTCGCTGACGCACTGAACCACCACTATTTGTTTTGTCTGGGTGTAAAATCATTTATATAAGTGAATATTTTGAAACTTACATACTTATGCGTAGTTCGTCAGCTGACTAATTAAAATAGCACAGCTCATCTAAATTAACCTCATTTGGGATCTTATATGCATGGAAGTTGTCCAAATAAAATAGGTATAGTATTGCTACATAATGTTATTACAATTATGTCAAATATTACTATTTTAAATTTTCGCCCAAAAACAACCACCTTTTTCATTCAACCAATAGCATTTTTTACTCCTACCACTGGTATTCCAACTTCAAATGCTTTGCTTTTGATTATTAGATTATGTTATATCATTTTGTCTAACGTTTTTTTATATTTTTTCAGACTGAGCAATCTTACAAGAAGAACCCGAAAATGCTAAACCAATTGCAACATTGCGAAGAGAATGGAATACCCCTGGCAGTGATCCTGGGCGAAGCTGAGTTGAAACGGGGTGTCGTAAAGATAAGGAATATTACAACAAGAGAAGAACAAGAGGTACCAAGGGATAATCTCGTACAAGAGCTGAAAACTCGGATCGCTGCCCTGGCCACAAATGAGATCAATGGTTCACTTTAATGCTACATTTATATGTAGTATTTGTCAGGTTCCTCATCATGTACAAATTTAGTATTGAATGCAGCACTTAGTTTCCTGAAAACAAATAAGATGTGATCTTAATAACCGAAATATTTGATGGTAATTTAAAATTTTTGTTTTTGATTGATGAAACCCAAGTTTTTGGTTTTTGATGACAATTAACACGATCGATCCCAAAATATTTTTACAGAAAAAAGCAATATTATCTTCTAGTTAACTTTTGTACATCAAGTATTAGTTTAAATATATGTTTATAATTTAAATGAAACCCAATTTTCCCAGCATAATATTTAATATGGGCTAATAAAATTTAAAGGAGATAGAATAGGTCAAGTAGCACTTTAAATTTTTTTACGTGTCACAAAATAGGCCTGTTGTGACGTTTCTCGCTCACGATCATGACCTACCTATAAAGTAAGGCAAATTATGATGTATCAAAGTATATTTTTATAGCCACGCTTGATATTACAGGTAAATGTGTGGTCAATCGACCACACATTTAGCCATAATATAGATACATAAATATATCTCTATGTCCTTGGAGTATTGAGAAAAGTTAAATTTGATACTCAAATGCTTAATTTGCGCGTGCTGGCGTAATACGTACGGTCCAGTACGGTACGTAATACGTGGTCAGTAATATGTACGATCTAATATACTAAACAAATATTGGTTCGTAGTAGATCTAGAAAAAAGTCCGCGACGCCATATATCAACATATCTGTTATAATACCCACAATGAGGTAAAATAAGCCAAAAATGTATTGAAAATTGGAACGTGATCTACGAGTATTATTATAAGGCGTGACATATTACTACATACGAACGAAATTTATTTTAAAGCATGTTATTTTGCCACGTACATTGGAAGATAAGGTAAAATTAAAATAATTGAGAACTGCGCGAATCTATGTCTACAGCACGACGCGTCGAGAATCAGTATATTATATTAATACCACACGAAAAAATAACTAAAACTGTTGTCTGAACTAAAGTATTGTAAATCTGCAATTTTTTTAAATTACACGCGGGTGAAATCTTGGGGCACCGCTAGTATATTAATGTTTAAGTACATTACAGCTTCGTTTGTGACGACCTTAAGTGTTGCCATCTTGGTGAGTTAAATGGTGAGTTTCATCATTTTGATGAAAATAAAAAAAATATACAACATGTTGGTAACAAGTATCCGTAAGATGTTCAAAATATTAGTTTACCCGGTGTTGATACGTTTATATGAACTCAAAGTTTATTCGGATTGTACAGAGTGGTATATTTAAGTGTATTATCATACAATTTCAAAGCAATTCTATGCCAGATACTTATCTAGCAAAACATTATGCATTTCTTAATTGATTTTAACATTTAAATTAAACGTTTGTGCATTTAGTATATAAAACAAAATTAGTGAGTTATGAATTAGTGAGTATTTTGTACGTTTTTTGAAGTGTGGAACTGAATTTAACGGTTTATTGGAGGTCTATGTGCACAGACCTATTACATACATACTTTTTATTTTTATTTAAATAATTATTTTGTAACGTGTAACTTATTGCCGACATACATTTATTGGTTTCCTGTAGTAATTTATGGTAGTTTTTGTTTCTTACGTTATAACTTTCATGTTTATAAATTATTGTTTTTTATTTTTAACAGCGTGGAAGAAATGTGAAGAAATTTGAATATTGTTGCTTAACTTTCATGGTTTACTTTTTATTATGTGTATATATGTTTTATACCTGAATAAAGATTTTTATGTGTATATTTGTTACTTTCTATATTCCAAAATTTTATCCGTTTTTTTTATAACATTTACAAGTTCCTTTAAATAATTAACTGCAAATTTTTGAGAGTCAGCTAACGGAATTGCGGTATTCTTATGTTATATATAACAATGGAGAGTTATGTTATATATATTATAACAATGGGGAGATATGAGGGTTGACAATGAAGATGGCTGTAACCTTTTTTGTGCCTCACTTTCTGGTTATGAGTCCTTGCGCAATTAATGTTGCCTTGTTTAATGATATTAAATGAAACAGACTGCATTGCCTATTCTTCGAAGAACCGAAGCGCTGGTCAAATTTTCCATTATAGGTTACTCAACTAAAAAAGGTCCGAGCCTGGTATTGCTTACTGTTGTAGATCACTTTCGATATGCAACCGCATCAGGGCTAATAGCGTTTTGATGACAATGATATTAATGTTTATTGTATGTCATTACTTCGTTTCGTAGTCAATATTGTATTTAATAAATCTCTCTGTCCGTAAGTATCCCTGAAAAGTATAATTATCTTATATATATATTTCTTCTGTGCGTGCGTATGTAATTGAACTCCTCCTAAACGGCTGGACCGATTTGAATGAAATTTGTTGTGTGTTTTAGACAGATTCGAGAATGGTTTAGATTTACAATTCGGTACGATAGAAAATGTTTTTTAGTTAAAAATCGGTAATTTTC
>DWEC01003177.1:0-10859 GCA_018245735.1 Microceris miodesmiata
GCAGAGGAGTGTCGTACACTCCCACTTTTCATAAGTTACTTTTACATGCCACAATGGAATAGGTGGTGAGCCTATTACCATACATCGGACACGGATGCGAGTCCGACTACATACTATTACTACTAGGAATTTCAAGTTAGAAAATCCTAGTAGTACGCGACCAGGCCTTATCGCTCAGCAGTCGGGTTTAAAACAGTCGACCAACCGGGCAGTCCGAATAATATATTTATGCTTTTATATTTATATTTATTTATATGGCCCAGTGTTATACAGCAAAATTACGAGATAGACCTCGTATTAGTTACCTGTCTATATAAAGTTCTCAAGTATGCATTCATGGCCTTAGTAACCTTCTTAATGACTGACTGGTCTCTACCGAAACTTCCTGATTTATTAGAAATACGACCTTATTGATGAGTTCTAGATATTACTTTAGATAGCGCCAAACTTTGAAGATATATTATATTATTGTTTAGAGGAAACAGTTTGATGTTATTGGCTACATAAATTAAAATAAATAATACAATTACAATAATATGTCGCCTGTCGCTTGTCATATTGTCGAATGCGATATATTCAATATTAGACACGAATATGTCAATATCGTATTGTCTAAGTCATATTCCTAATGTAAATGATTCGTATTTCAAATAATCAAACGTGCATGCTTGAACATTTGAATTTTTAAAGATTGATTGATCAAGAATTAAGTTTCACTATATTTAGTACATTTTATCTTTTTTATCCTAATCTATTGTGAGCTGGTGGAGAATGCGACTAGGCATTGAGTTCGCCATATAACGTTATATGACTTTAAACTATTCTATGATATATAACTTTTATAATAGCCATAGAATAAGTATGATTTCAAACATTCTGAACTATTTTCTGTAATATAGTATTTTTGAGATATTACACTCTAGTCACAAATGAGCGATATTGTCTTAAAAATACGTAAAAGATTTTAATAAAAAATATAGTGAACAAAAAGTTCATTACGCAAAACACATGCTCGTGAAAGGAGACACGGGGAAATGTGTACCAGTCGCACTGGTACCAGTTTTCTATTTATACTCCGGTCGCATCGTGCCTTTCTAGATCCCCGATTCTTGATCAAGGTTTTAAAATATCTTGCTCGTTACGTGATATTTACGAGCCAGTCGCTGGTAAGTACAGGACTATATTTCCAACTGACGATTTAGCTATACAATTTATAATTCTGAACATCTCCCTGACATTAACCTATGTAATACGTGTATCTATTTATTTCCCTATTGACACGGCCTTAGGTGTTCATTTTATAGAGCTGTCGTAAGAATTGGAAAATGCATTAGAACGTTATTGTGCAACCCCTTCGTGAACTGGTTTTTAATTGTGTTGAAAGTTTCAATTTCAATTGTCTAGCTATTTTAATCTGAACCCTTTCGAATCTGGAGTGATACGAACTCTTCACTTAAAATGTTTTCTTAATTAAAATAATAAAAGTATAAATAATTAAGAAATCGGAAAAGAAGACCTGGAAATTTCTTACAGTTCTTAATTTCTTATTAAATTTGGAACAAATTAAAACTAATACAGTAATCCTACGAGGCTCTACATTCCTGTACGAAACGGTACACAATAATTATTATTATGTACAAAACGGTACAGAATAATTATTATTACCGTGTACCGTTTTGTACACAATGTTATAGTAGAATAAAAAATATGATAAAACGAGCAAAATTGAGCAAACTATATGAATAGATGATACAAGAGTGATAACATTAATTATTAATAGAAAAAATGTCATAAAATTGTAACCTGTTTAAATAGAAGAAAAGCAAGAGGTTGAAAAAATTTGGTTATAACAATTAGGACATAATACTCGGTATGGACGCTCTACAGTCTCTACACCATACGACTAGAATGGATAGCCGCAAATATTGGATGTATGTAGATATGCAATATAATGGACGACCATTACTTTGTGAAATGACATGTACAGTTGCCTACAAATGAACAGATTGTAAGGTCCCTGTTCAATAGACGACTCAGCTCTATTTCTGTTTATAGCTTATAACAAAGGAATTTTTTTTATTGCTTACAGAGTGCATATTGTTAAGTAACAACCACAGTATATAGACATGTATGGGTATCAGGTAAAAGTTTATGTCATATGTAATTATTGTCGACATCATCGTCATTATCATCAGCCCATGTCTGTCTGCTGGACTTTGGTTTACCTTAATGTATTCCCTTGGACCCTGTTCCCTGTTTGACTCAGGTTTTTTCTTGCAATCTTTAGCAATTTTAGTATACTAATAACTTTAGACCTTGTGGTCGAGCGAAGGGTGTATTTCATCACATAATCGCAAATACAGTATTGACTGTGGTTAGGTAATACACTCTATAGATGCCGTGATGAGTTTTAGTCATTATATATTTTGTGAGTGTTAACTTTCGCTTATGGTGTGACCAGTACCTGTGCAGAAATGTAAGAAATGACCCATCGCCTTTCTACTTGGATTCTTGTAACCAACTACAAATCTCGAAACCGGTTCTAGAGAGGTGACATTACTATATTTTGCATATAATAGTGAGTTTGCTTTAACATTAACTGTGTTCGGTTATGATTCTTTAAAAGCTGCTGTGTTATGTTGGATCACTGAAATTTAGAAAATATTATTAGATGAAATTGTAAAGCAATCTAAATATTTACCGATATTTGCCCGGTGTATGGTAATAGGTTCACCACCTATTCTGTGGGATGTAAACGTAACCGGTGAAATGTAGGAGTGTACTATTAAGGAGTGTACTAGGAAAAGATAAGCCGAGGAGTGCCTCGGCCTATGTACATCTTCGGGGATTGCGGGCGCGATGTTATAACTATGGCTATTAGTACCGAATTTGTGCCGATAGAACTCCTAATGTTTTGTACCGAAGTTGTTCTGACAGAATTTTCGATATTTGTACCAATAGAAACACTGATACTCATACGGAGTGTGTACCGATACAACCAAAGGAAATGACCTGTAAACGGCTGCCTAGATGTTTATAAATACAACTCTGCTTGGAAACAGGTTAACGAAAATGTTTTGAATACACCGTTACATAGCTAATGTTGTTGAGTGGCAAAAAGAAATTACCGATTTGAAACATTTTGCCAACTACAAATTATTTGGAGACAGCAGTGTGCTCATTGCAGTTCCACTGGCAAGAGTTAGAGATCAGATAGACTAGGAGATAGAAGGTAAAAGTAGACATTTCTTGATACATTGTATTTGTGTTGAACTCTAAACAGTATTACTGCCTTACAAATCGTGCTAGTAATATTGTTTTCTATTGTGAAGAAAACATCTTTTAACCTCGAGCGTGGTGAGGCCTTGGGGACTACCATTAAACAATATAATTGTCAAATTATATAATAAAACAACATATTTACATATACTTATGTACCAGTTTGTCAATAATTTGAACCATTGCGACGTCCAAGTTCCCACAGTTCCAGTGGTAACCAGTTACAACAATGCATGGTAGTAGGCAGATATGAAATCATAATGTTAAACAGCCTAAACACAGCCTTGATAGCTCAGACGTGATGGAGTTGCAAATATCTATTAATCGTTATCTACAGAATATATTATAACTGTTTAGTCACCGAAGCTAAATGAAATGGTGTTCTTGAAATGTGGTTGCCTGTTTAAACTACGTAATCCCGATTGGTGGTGTTCAGTTGTCTATGGTCTAAGCTGAGCAAATTAGAGAATTTAAGAAGGAATATAATTAAGGCGGGAAATTGATAGTGAATATACTGAAGATGCTTCGATTACATAGGAAATATATGCGTGTATATAGAATAACTTAAAATACACGTTAATGTAATTACTTATGTGAATTTAATTCGTTAAATATTTAATGTGTTTAAGATTTTAAAACAAGTTTTATTTTCGGGTGACAGCAAAAACAATTTTAAGAATACTTATATTCTTAAAATTGTTTTTGCTGTATTCAGTGTATTTTCGAATTCTTCTAAAAGGTTCTACCAACTGTCATGGATTTTATTGACACGGAGTTTAGTAGACCAAATTAAACTTTGGTGAGTCGATGCTGTACGAGTATAAAGGTCAGGACGATACTAGCATACTGTGTTTAGTTTGACATGCTCGGTATCGTTGGGTCTTATTACTTATAGTAAAAGGTTCTAATGGATATTAATGAAATAGTAAATAATCAAAATTATTTTGCTGTAGAAATGCGTGTTATTATCTCATTAATATCATTAAAACAGAAAAGAGATATTATAATTCCATTTATTAATTAAATTCTTTTTTAAGATTGCGTAAGCTGCAGAATAAATTTCGTTTAAAGATGGTCTTCAATGCTATGGTCGATTCAGTTAAACATTTTTCAATTTGGATTTAATGAATCAATATTTCATTAACTTTCCAAATTATTTGCTTGTATTAAATTATTTGCTTGCTTTAAATTATTTGCTTGCTTTCAATATGTTATAAATGTACTCACCCATTAAAGCCATGAAGAATTGGTTGGCGATGCCGCCATTTTGGATCCTCGCGAGCCATCGCAGCGGAAATAGATCGAGCATATTGCGTCACTTCCGGTCCGTGCCCCCGCCGAGGATCAGAAGCCTAGGACACTCATTCTTGCTCCTTTTAAATGTTATGGATCTGGAAGGAACGTGCATACATAAAATAATAATCTCCTCAATTGGCATGTGTGTAAGACGGGTAAAGTGGCTGGAAGCGATTGGATGCGAAACGCTGAAGATCGAGCACAGTTGCGTGCTATTAGAGAGGCATGTCCAGCAGTGGACAATGACGGGCTGATTATGGATTACGGGCTGATGATGATCATAATGATGTATGATAAGCATTATGAATGTAGAAGAAGCATGACAGGACTGTGAGATACTTGGCATTTAGTGCTCTCTGTGTACCGCATAAGATTTTGACGTGATGATATAAAAATAATAATTACGATTATTATATTTTTAAGTTAAGGGTGGCTGAAATGGTAACGTACTTTATAATTTCGTTACAATTAAGGAATATCGTGAGGTGTTGCAATGTGTAAAATTACAGATTGCAACACCTTCCGTATATCCATTTCTGTTATGAGTAAACGTAACACTGTGAGACTAGACCAGTGGAGAGTGAAGAATTTGAGAGTTATTATTTATACCGAATATTTCAATGACAAAACATTAAAACAGGAGTTACCAAGTGATGTCTTTAAATAATGGTTTCGTTATTATTTAGTTACAAATATTTATCATATGAACACGAATGCTCTGTCTGGGAGCAAAATTATCTATACCTACAAGTATGTATTTAGAACTTTATGTATTATGTTTATCAGCTCTCTAGTATCACAGCAGCACTGGTTTTTGTTCAGTTTTGGATCAGATGACCGTGTGTCTAGCGATGACTCAAGATGTTTTTAATAATTATATACAGCATCCGAGCATTGAGTACGATTCTCTGACCACAAGCAAGGTTGGGAACACGTGAAGATGTGGTTTGAGGTGATAATAAAGTATCTTGACCAGATGCGTTCGAGGTAACAATATAAAATAAATGATGGTGCTAGCTATACGTTGTCCATTTTATTATTGGTTTTTTGACAGCTTACATCCATGAAGATTAGTACTGTTGACGTTAAAATTCTATGGGTATTAAATGCTAATGCTAATGCTAATTCTATGGGTATTAAATTAACGCTACGCTAATAAATGCTATGGGTAAATCGAATTGAGAAAAACTCTTCATTTTAATTTTTTAACACGGTGTCATATTATTGGTTGAATGCTAAACACAACGTAAACCGATTAAAAACGGTCGGTTGATGTTACCAGTTGACACATAAATATATTTTATGATTTTAATAAACAAAATATGCAAACACGCGATTTTATATTTATTTGCAAAAAACGTAGAGAACATTAAATTAAAATGTACCTTTATAATACCGCTTATTACGTTTGGACATCACTAAACTTGTCAGTCGTCGAGCTGTCAAAAAACCATTAATAAAATGGACAAACTATAATATCTAACTGAAAATAACTATAGGTATGTTAATACAATATATATGGCAACATTAAAAGAAACAATGTAACATAACTATTTTCAGATCAAGTTAGATCTGTTAGAGTAATGAGTTAGTAATCAGTAATATTCAGTAATATTCGTGATATTTTATGTTAGCTATTATTACTATATCATCTCGGCGGGTCTCTGACGGGTTCAGTAGGCTTTGGAATTGTATAATTCTTTGACATTGATCTCCTAATAAAATGTTTTTCTTGTCGATGTCATAATCTGATGGAATATCTAATAAATATAAAATAAAACGGTATATTTAATCAAGTGAATGAAGACGAACGTATTTTTTTGGTCATCCAATCAATTTCTAGAATAACCGTTAGTAGCTTGATGAAGTAAACTATAACCTCCATTCTTTGCAAAAAGTAAAACAAACAACGTAACGACACGCCTGTGATCCCCTAAGGGATAGGAATAAAATGTGCTTAGTCAATTTTGAATTCTTTATAAAATAATTCTGTGCAGTTTGCAAAGCTTGTTTTATTGAGGTTCTGTGAGGCATTCAGGTCGACGTCAATCCACAGTTCAACCTACATGCAATCCGCACGCGACGACTTGACACATGCGTGATAACGTCAGCTAAAATATTGTCAGTGACAGTATAACCAATTAATTTGTTAAATGTAATTTATTTGGATCAGGTTTTAGCAAATAGTTCAATTTTGCTTTTCATTTAGTTATTGTTCAGTTTTTCTTTTAACGGTAAGTTATATTATACTAATACTTAGTACAGACGTATAGCCTAAGATAAACATTTATTATTGTTATTACTATGAATTTTTAAAACTGATCACGTCGTATAGCCTATCCAAGCACGGCTAAATGCCCTAATCGCCTACGGGTAGCAGCGTAGGCGACGCGAGAAGCCGTGCTCTGCGCTCCCCAACCTGTATCTTCAGCTCAGCGAAGGGATTATAGGCAAAAACCCCTCAAGGGTGGCTTATGTACACCAAAGTACTACGACGGACTGATGACGCAATGTTGAGATGACGACGCAGGTGTGGAGTTGTCGCGCACGGGTTATAATCGCGGGACCGAACACATAATGCACAGTACCTACATATAAAAACACTGTGCCATTCACTGGCATTGAGAGTACCATAATTCCTTTATTAACCATTCGTCATTATAATAAATATATTAATCATAGTCAGAAGTTATTGCACAGATATCTAAACAGATGATATGTTTGTGTAGTTTCGCGCTCAACATTACAGCTAATTGGAGGGTATATCTAGTTTGAGTTAGATGGCGCTAGTTTAGCTACATTCTCCTCATACGAAATATTAATTTAAATTTTTATTATTTTTATTATTGTTTAGTTGAGAAATATTAACCTATTAATAAATTATTTTTTCTTTTTTAATTTGCAGTTTATTATAGCGTTATCTATGTATTATATATAAATAAGAAATATTTGGCTCTAAGTTCTTTCCGCCTACCACGTAAAGGATCTGGCGTAACGACATAATAATACAATAATAGTAATAAATCTACAACTATTCTATCACATACAAATCCTTAAAGATCTGGTGTACCTCTTCTACGTTCATAATTATGATAAAAACTCGATATATTCGGAAATATTTATAAACAGACTCAGTGCAAAACGCCTGTAAGTTACTGCATATGATTGATAGTTTAAAGATGGCATGTCACTTTAACTATAACAACTTTCTAACAAGTGATAGGTCTACATACCAACAATCGATGTGCATGTTTTAATTTTGAACGATGAACATCTTACAGTGTGATAAACATTGTTATCTCAATGTATTTCTTCTCAATAGGGTAGTATTGAATAATATGTCTATCTCAAATGTTATAAGTCAGGATTTTTCAAGCTATATGTAATCAGGGATCCTGTCCAAACATTTACAACTATGACGGACTCATGCAATATTAATTTGATCATTTAAAAAATTACAAATGTGATATTTTCTACTGATACTATTTCCACATTTCAATTCCATAATAGGGTATATACTTCATAAAAATACTTCAGGTGAATGACTATTGAAAACATTTGAAAAAATAAAATAAGTACGTAATTTGAAATCATTAAATGAATTGACCATATTATTAACTTTTCCATCTAAGGAGACAGAGATATAAATGACAATGGACAATTACATACAGTACGATATTAAAACAATACGTATATAATGTACTGCGATAAAGAATTAAATTGTAGTTGGAAATAGGATCACGTGAGACTTCTTGGTTCACAGCACCCCAAGATGAATAGCAGAAGACATGAGTAAGCAGCAACCAGCCTGTTGGAAGCTGCACCGTTCTGAAGAATACAGAAATAAGGATTGATGATTTTTACCTAAACGTAAAAGTTGCACGATTTTGATCTAGATTGCTCTAGAACGTTCTAGTCGTCAATACAAATTCAAAGAACTGCACAATTTCCTGCACATTGTACATATTGTTGATACAGTTACATTAAAAATATACCAAGATATTTACGAGTAATAATGTAAATTTAATTCACAGTCAACATATTTAGCAAAATAACTTTTTAAATAATGCTGACACGGCTGTTTTCATATCATAGAAATGTGTACATATAAACAAATAGACAAACATGTAGATCAAAAAACTAAGTCACAATTATTATTGTAATATCTGCCCCACCAAGCATCGAACCCGGAACGCTCCGCATGGATGGTATCTCTTGTATACGTTTATTGAGTACCGCTCACAAGACATAAGGTCGAGGTCACATATGTAGTTAAACACTTATCACGAAAATTATTCATATCTGCACATGAAGTATCACTTGGCATGAGTCAACAGACATTTTGCATGCACGCTAGTATTTCATGACACTGATTACTATGAGTCTGTAACGATAACACACAAAGTTGATATATAGAGTATCTAGTAATTCGTGTTAAGATATGTGAAGCAGAATTCATTAAGGTTAGATTAATTCAAACGGAAGCGAGCAAATTTATAATTCGCGCCTCGTATGACAAGTCCGGTTGAGATTTAGTCAGCCATGATTGTCGACAGTTTAAACCCTTTTTGTGTGTAAAAGAATCTATTATTTCGGTTTTTTTTTAATTGATTAAATACTTTATGGCTAAATAGGAAACACATAATGTAAATGTAAATTTTTTGTTTCCCCCAAAAAAGTTACACAATAATAAATGTTATCCGTTTTCGATCTTGTCTTTGTACTAAGTTCGAATTTTAAACGTTTAAGCGCCTGTTCGAATTTCGAACACTTTCTATTCACTTAGCTTCGGTAGTAACAAATTTAGCAAGAATTTGTTATTAATTCAATATCTTACTTCCAGTACTACTTTAATACGTGATCAAAAATGCTTTCGTTTTCTATTCAAAAGCAAGTTTATGTAAGCGTCCTTTAATTCGAAATATGTGACTACATACTTGTATAGGCAACTAGGTACTTCTAATCAATTAAAATAGTTTTAACGGGAACATATTTCTACTGTAATGATGTGGAACCAACATTGTTTAATCTGTGGCTGTGACCACAGACTAAACAATAGTAGGTTGCATAACAAAAATTACAGTAAGGAACCGAACTAATCAATTAAGATATCTGTAAATGCCCTAAAGCCCGCTAAATATAGGATGTTGATTGTGACACATAATAATAGTTTTTAATTACAAAAATGTATTACATTCCCGGTGAGTTATATTCCCGGGCCGGGCAAAGTATTATTAGAGCTTTCTAAATTGGAATTCACAGTAGAATCTGAATTTGAGTCCGGTATATGTCAGTAGACTTTCCCGTACCTCTATGCCTAACGAGAGTTTACTACCCTCCTCTGCTTACCGCTTCGTGGAAATACAGGCGTGATGTTGTAATATTTCTAGAATTTTAAGACGGTCATGAACCTGCGTTAGGTCAGCAGCCAGATATCAGCTGGAGGAATCAGTTGTCGTAAATCTGATTATGACGCAGTGTTTAGTTATCTGTATTTGGGCGGTGTTGCGTCATTTTATTAATATTCCATTACTAGGTCTAGCTGTGTGGCCCATAAATTGTTTTATGGGCAACACTAACTTGGATGCTTGTTGGACTGCATTTGAATTGATCGGTTTTAGATTGGTTTCTTTTCATCCGTTTAACTAGGTCCTCTAATTATTTTTTTTTAATGTTTTGGTTAAGTACTAAAATGCCAATTCGATTTCTGTTTTGACGTAAACTGATAAAAAAGTCAAATACGATATTTTCATTAATACGACAAAATAATATTTAATCATCAGGGTAGTATTAAATTTTTATTTAGTATTTAGAATATTTTATACATTTACCTAATATTCAAAAACAGATTTTAAAAATAAAAACGAATATTATGTCTTCTTTATATTTAAAACAAAAATAAAATAATTATTTTATTTACAATCCAACACAACAACTTTATTGCAATGTTTAGATCTAAAGTTCATTTATTAAATATATTGTCGGAGAGATATTTCCATTCTATGTATATTTGGACAGTATCTTGGGACATCTGTACACACGGCCATCTGATCCCAAAGTAACAAGAGAATTTGTGTCATGGTTACCAGACAAAATAGACAAGTTTTAAGACACCATAGACAATGCAATTTATGGCTAGAACAAGCGTTCACCGGATACCGCTGGTACATTTCGCGGCTGTTCGCTGATGGACGGAATTGGAAGCTGCGGCTGGCGGGCAATTTAACAATATTTGTTCTATCGATTAGATATCAATGATTGCTTGGTGTAGCGTCATTTTAAAG
>DWEC01003178.1:0-10859 GCA_018245735.1 Microceris miodesmiata
GAAAAAGGCTTTAGTATCTCATAGACTGTCAAATAATTATGCAATACTAAATTAATAAACAATTTTGTTAGTCGTATGTAAAATGATATGTGAATCAACCGTCATTTTATTAAATAATACGTGCTTAGTAATACTATTCATTTACTATCCAGTAGTATGTAACATATCATTTATTTACAAAAGTATAGTACATACAATGGTTATAGATTTCAGATTTAAAAAAAAGTCCTTTTATACTCTATCTGTACTAGCGACTAATATAACAAGCATATATATACTCGAAACTTACAATTTATAATTGATAAATAAATATTGATTGATTATAGAAATTATAAAATTATAATTTTAAAAATACTTATATACCGGTCTTACTCATAATGACACACTTTCCACGATACGTGGGTGGTACTTTGAACATTTATATAGAACAAGTATACAAATACTCTGAGGGTGGCTAGGTAAAGACAGTACTCAAATATTTACCCAGCGATTTGTGCATTTAGTTAGACTGTGTTTGCCGTTGCATACCTACTGGAAGTCCGTACGCCTAAAGGTATATAGGTATGTATAATACATATATTGAGCTTTCAGTCTCAATGATAATTTAGGCAATAACTATTGAACCTTTATGTATATGAATGTGAACAAGGCAGGTCAAGTCTGTAGCATTAAAGATATTTGACACTCGGTTATTTCTGTCCACCCCGCCAGGGACTTAGCATGGTGGTACAACATTAAGTATCTGATAAAATATCACGGTTTATTTTAAAATCTTCGAACAAAATTAAAACTTATTTTGGAAGTGTGGCGCTGAATGTTTCAAGCTTTGCTTTTATAAGAAAAGACAGGATAACGTCATACTACTATTGGTATATAAAGACACCAGTAAAATGTACTAGGTATACCTATGTATACCGTACTATGAGTACTATTACTCATCTGTGTGCAACTTAGTACAAGTTATCAACATGACTTCCGCCGGAACACGCAGTCGTTTCCTCATTTCCTGTCGCGCGGCTCGTATTGAACTGTGTTTCCTCAGTTATAATTATACTGTTATATGATTAGCTCGCTTTGTTATTATAGGTACTTGCATTTAAAATGTTCAATCGAAACGTGTTTTCAGGAATAGTCTATGTATTTTTATAAAATATATATGTGTCTAAACGTGTTTAATTAAGGTGTCATTTAAATCAACATCGTCAGCTTCTAGATGTCGACTGCTGAACATAGGCCTCGCCTAATCAGCCGCATTGCCAAGCGTGGTGACGATGGCGAACCCCCAAAATCGCAGTCTTCTCAATATAATCTCTGAAATAGCAAGCTATATTTTTAATTATATTTATGCACTGAGCTGTTAATATGAAATTATTATCGCATATAATTGTTAATAGTAGATCATGGTTGAACGTTTCAGAAGCTTAATAACTGATCGATGATTCGTAATTGGGGGCACTTATCCAATATACATAGGTACAACATCTGCGTACAGGTTTGTAGACAAGTCATTTCAATTATATTCGTATTTAAGTTATATATTAAGTGTATACTGTCTTTATGTATACTCGTATGTGTGACAGGACATCATTACTTCACGAAAGGCTAAGGAATCAATCAATAACGAACAAATCAAAATATGATTATTGGTTAACTCATGTTGTAATAGCCGTTTTCTCGAATTCACATCTCGATTCTGCTTCCGAAGGAAAAATAATTATACTTTACTAGAATAGATACTATACCCAAGTGATGAATCATGATGAACAGTATTCTAAATTATTAGCGCAATCAGAATAAGATACTTAGCAAACTTTTGCGCTTTTGATCTTTACCTAATATACGCTTTTGGGTTAGGATAAGTGAAATGTAAGTACGACAACCACCATTGTTTCCTCACTGTTAAACATTTAATCCGCTTAAATTCTGTACGAATGTATACTCAATGTAGGTACCTATAGTTTACTGTTACATTTCACACGTCTCTTACAACTTTCTTTTACTTAAACGGTATAAAACACGGTACTTTCCGTTCCGACCTTTTTATCGGTCCACTGTTTGAACACGGGTCTCCTGTCATGAGATGGTTAAGGCCATAGTCTGCCACGCTGGCCAAATGCGGGTTAAATGGCGATACTTTCATCAATTTACTCCGGACGCCACACCATATTTCACTACTAATATATTAATCAAACTGTAGTGTTCTCCATTCACTAATTGATGGCAATGGAGCATGGCTGCGCCTACCGCAGGCATTATTGTGTCGGGTTGCAATTAGCTAGATATATGGACTAATTTGAGCTATTATTCTGAGTAGCCCACATGATACTATAGTGCATAATAATACGTCCTATAGACTGATACTACTGCTGAGATAAACTAGCTGAGAAATATTTCAAAAATAACTAGCTGAGAAAGATTTCTTGTAAAACTGGTTAGCAGAGCAATGGGCATTTGACTGATATTGAGATATCTCAAGTTGAGTAATATAATTACGGATGTATTTACCGGAAGGTGTATGCAGAACAGTGTACTCCCACTTTTTACCAGTTATATCATATATTCAATGTAACAGGGGGGTGAGGTAATTGCGACCTCAAGTTGCAAGCCAGTTTGGACAAAAGTTCATATAAATCCACTCGCTTATCTCTAATATCTCAGAATTTATAGTATATTGTTATAGTTATATCTAAAAATACACGTACGTACTTATCAAGTTTACAGACATATTGTATATTTTTAAAACCAAAACATAGCCCAAGTTCATTATTATGAATATTAAAACGGATTGTGTTGTTTTCGCTTGTTACGCTGGTACGCTACGTTTTTAATTTTTGAACAGGTTAGGGCCCACCGCTGTGATTGTAACCAGAACGAAACAAAATGTATTCGGTCGTAAGCGCATAAACACGAATAAATGTTTATTCGACACGTCCAGTGGATAGTAAACTTGACTGCTGTTTCGCAGGTCGTGGGTTCAATTCCTACCTAAATTAATTATTTGTGATACGGACAGAAATATTTGTTTCGTGCCGGGTGTAATAAAAATATCTACGTAGGCAAGTATATATTTATATATACGTATATAGTTCATTCGACATTGACTTGGCGCCTCATGCTCTCTTCAAATTTACTTTGAGATCCGATGGCCACGTTTGGAGACATTTGAAAAAATATATTTGATTATATAAGACTGGAATAATGATTATCATGGAAGAACACAAAACGCGCCAGTATTAAACAAGAACACTACTATTTCATTGTAATGGCAATAGCCTCACCATCTATTCCATTGTAGGACATAAACGTAACTGGTGAAACGTGAGACTGTACTGCACTCCTCTGCCTATCAATGCGGGAATTACAGGCGTGATGCTACCTTTATTACGTTTGTTCTCACTTAATTAACTGTATTGAAATCACTAGACGCAGGTTCATTTTTATAGAATACTGACGCATGTACTGTGTCGTGATCTAAATATGACTACGAACAAAATGATTCCATTGTTTGTTGTAAATAAAAACAATGCCCGGTAAATATGTACGTACAGTAGGTACTCGTAGCTCGTCAGCGCCGTTACATCGGAAAACATTCGCCCGTTAACAAACAAGAAAGTTGCTTCCCTCACCACTTTGATCCGAAGTATGAACGGGAAATAAAACTTCTCGAACAAAGGCATCACGACATCTTTCACTTTTGTAATTGAAGGACGTTGGCGCCTTTCTGTTCTATCTACAAGTGTACTGACCTGAATTAATTTAACAAATTAACGATGAAAATGTTGTATACGAAGACTTTCGCGTTATATTTGTTGATTATTGGGTTTTGTTTTTTTGAAATCTGGATCTGTGCTCGGTGGTTGGCAATAGGCTCATCACATATTCCATTGTGGTACGTAAATAAAACTGGTGATACGTGGCAGTGTACTACATGCTCTGCCTACCCTTTCGAAGGTTACAGGCATGAAGTTCCTTTTTTTCTTGCATGTTATTCTCAGTAGTAGAATGGTATGTGGATTTGTGCTCGGTGTCAATAGGCTGACCCCTTATTCCATGGGAGATATAAAATAACTGGTGAAATATGGCAGCACTACACTGCTCTGCCTACTACTTTGGGAAGAAATTGTCGTAATATTGTTGTGTTATTCTGTCCCAATACATATAGTTACACCACGACTTATAACGCAGTTCAAGATTTCGATTTATAAAAACTCTGTAATACTTTGGACGACTCGGGAATCGAACTCAGGACCTCTTGCTCAATTGTGCAAAATAAACTACGTTAGACTACAACACAACAGCGAGCGCTGCTGAGATGTAAATCGACATTGAATTAGACAATTAGGAGCCAATCCCGCTTTGACTAGAACCCAAATTGGGAATCCGTTAGACAGTGGGTAAATAGCGATCCAGACTTAGTATAGAGTCGACTCGCGCATTGTCTAGTAATTTAGATTGACAGGAAATTAGCTCGGCTTCAACCGAGTAATGTCTGTAACGATTTAAGTAGGAGGTACATTATATATACGATTAGCTGTAATAAACATGTCACACAGATTTAAAAAGGTCATGACGATAGCATTAGTAGAAAAAAAAAACTTTCGTTGACGTTTCGTTTTCTTATTGAAAAACACTTTTATTTGTATTGCTCGTTTCTGAACAAATAATAAATACTTCGCGATATTTTTACGTTTGACTATTGTTATTCCAAATTGCGAATTAAAGAACGATTTGCTTACTATTTGCAGAAGAAACTGGCTGTTTGACATGTTTTTTAAACAACAGAAAAAGACCATGTCTCTAGCTGCATGCACAGATTAAATAATTGTAATATTATTCATTAAAAAAGTTTAATAAGTACCTCAAGGATATGAGATATGCAAGTTACAAAACATCCTTTTAATGAAAGCATTATCCTTAAAAAAACGAAACATCACGCCTGTAATCCCCGAACGAGTAGGCAGAGAAATGTAATACACGATAAAATAAAATATATATTATCTTTTTATCTTTATTACTTTTTACAATTTGACACAAATGGATAGGAGAGTCAATGCCCAAGTTTATTACTTGGAACGGACTCCGCACTGGAGATGTTCTTTGATTTTGTGCCAATGGCAAAACTTCTGTAGCAATATTGCCTAAACATAAGTATAGAACTAACAATTCTCAGAGACAGAACCGGAACAATATAGAATCTTATTCTCCTATATATTAAGAACATCTAATAGATCTTCCTGAATCGAATTGAATGAGAATGGCTGTAGGCGCTGTTATACAGCCTTTCTTATAGAAAAGGCAGGATTTCATTAATTTTCGTAACGTCACACCCGAGAAACCGTAGCTAGGAAATATTGCTGTAGCAGGTCAATAAGGATTTTGGGCGTGTTGTACATTCGGTTAACTCAATATTGGAATTGTTAGTCGAGACCCTTATGTCCCTGTATTACGTGCTAGTACGTGAGCTGTTACTTAAGGCCTTGGATTAAATTTTATTGTATTTAGCGCAATACGTCGTTCTTTGACCAAGTGACCTGAATAAGTGCTGAATTAAGAAATTGATAGACCGATCAAATAAGTTAGCTTTAAGCTAGCTAAGGGCTAAGTTGTCCAGCAGTGGACGGAAATAATCTGGTAATGATGATAATGAAACCCAATAAAAGATTTAAATTAAAAGCATTATAGAATCAGTCTTAGAATCGTTGGTACAGTTACGCCTTTGTAGATACATCCTTTCGTGGATCATATTTGCCACCTGAAAAAAAATTGTCAACTGAAGTTTCGGAAGAAAAGTTTTAATGAAAAAGCCCAAATAATAGCTAGACAAACCGCACGTTAGCACAACTCACGATAGCCGCTATTTTCTTGAAGTTATTAGATGTAAGAATTTCGCAATTGAAATCCTTTTGTAGACAACTCGTCTCATATTTTGTACTTTTGCTGCGGGAAGCATGTACTGAAATAAAATACTTACATATTATTGGTTGACTCTGTATAAAAAGAATTGATAAATAAGTGTTTATTCTTAATGCAAGAAATCTGTTACTGTTCTGATACCAAAATCGATGGTTATTATGGTTTTGGTATATTACCAGTATAATACTAGGAATTCCCAGTTAAAAATAACCATTGCCTGACCTATTTCGAAACCAGATATTCTTGGTGAGCAGTCGACACTTACTACCACTAAATCAACGAGGTAGCATTAAATGAACTACTAGTATAAACGCAAATTACTTGTACATTTTTGTAATTCAATTCAATAACTAGCTACAATGAATATTTCAAAACACTCCTCCTGTGATCGTTACATCAAACTGTGCATAAGTCTAAGCAGCTTTAATTTCGTTTAGATATTTCATATTTTAACATAAAAACATCGTTTCCAAGTCGCTTAGGTACCGTCCGAATGGAACTGCTGAAACGTTATTTTTTATTTAATTTTTAACTTCTCTGTTTAATATCGTTCCCCCGGTTCTAATCGAATTAAAATTTCATCAAATGCCGAAAAATTTGTTACGCCTCCATTACAGTTTCAGAAGCAACCGGTGAATCTTTTTGCCGCTGAGAAATTGAAGCGGCCAGTAAAAAAATATAACGATAAAAATTCGTTACAAATAATTTCGAAGATTGTAATATTCGGACTTAATACGTTTTGCATTTAACGTGTGTCCATTTAAGTAGTTATACACTAATGATAGATGCATCTACAATATGTCTTCTACAACCACAGACAGAATATTGACAATATCCTTGTACAATGGCCAAGATTGGGGGTAGGTACTACACTTCTCTGCCTACCCGTGTAAATTTCCCCATATGGATGTGATATTATGTTAATCTTATACACTCGGTAATATTGAGTAAGTCACTTTTATGAGTTTAAAGATGTAAAAATAAATGTAAATTTACTAATGTTACATTGCCAGATCCATCCCACATGCAGTATTCCCGTCTTTTATTCCACTAAATTAACCAAAATTATGATGAAATGTGTCAAAAATAATTACGTACAGGTAAATCAAATAATTAGCCGATTTTAATGACCTAAACATCTACCACGTTTTATTTTAGTTTTATTATATCGTTACGCCTGGTCTTTTACGGGGCTGCAGAGAGCATCGATTGCCAAGTAGGTACTCTATCTTTACAGATCTGATGTGTGTCTTCCTCATTCATCACCCTGTTCGTGGACCTTCTGTAACTCATAAGGAAAACGATATAAATTTGACATCTTGTAATTTGAGACATTATGCTGAACAATAGCCTCTTTAATACAACTGAAGAATGGTTCTCACCTAAGCAATTTCGACTAATTGTTCGTTCATTAATATTTTCTAAATAGGAGCAAAGCTCGACCTAGAGCTCTGGCGATTTGCCAAATTGCAATTTGGTGCTCAACAAAATTTAATGATCGTGTAGTAAAGAGAATTGTATAGAAGAATGTTAAATTAATTTCGTAAATACCTTCTTATACTAGTTTTGTTACACATTTTATCGTCATTATTATTATTGTATCTTTGACATCATGGACGCTGTATATGTGAATATGTAAGAATTATTAAGTTACATTTAGCTATAAATACATCAAACAACTAAGGACATAAACTACCTACTATCAAAATATTTGTGAGTCTTTATATCCATCCTTAAATATGTGCCGACGTAAAGCAAGAATTTTTTGGGATAACCTTAATAGCTTTGAAGCTGGGTATCATAAGTATTTCTTCATGTGTTCCAGCTATTCTGCAGAGGTCGTAGCGGAGACTGAAGAAAAAACACAAGTGAAGCCTGTACCTACATATCTTTTCATCATCACCTGTGTTAATTGATAGGAACTGCAAATTGGCATTGAGTACATACCCCTTTGTTAACAACAAAAAACATAAATAAATCAATATTTACTCACATATACCTATTAAATTTACAAAAACTCCGAACGCTGCCTGATGCTATAATTGTATGTAGGTATATATAGGTATATAAATTTACATTTTGTTCTTACTATTTGTATGACTAATAAACAAAAATTATTAAAACAGACACTTTTTAAGAGGATATAGAAAATAAAAATACAGATAACACGGTTTGCAACCATGTCATTGTAAATCCGTAAAAGCCTCCGTTTTGTATACCGGCTGCGCGAATCTCAGATCAAATCTCTAATCCTGCATAATTCACTTCTGAGACGTCTACGAAATCTCTCCTTCTGACTGTTTCGGATAAGAGAAAGAAAAAATACGAGGTAATCTATATATATACATAGTAAGTAAATGGTTGGTAAGACATTTTAAATTTTCCGTTTTATTTTATTAACAATGACTATTACCAAAGATATGCCACTGAGTGAATATGTAAAGGGTGCAATCTATGGGGAAAGGGTTGAGAATGCTGCCTCAGATATTCCACACCATAAGAGTGAAGGTCTGAAGGGTAAGATATTTAACTTACGCTTGCTTAATGCAGTTTATATAATATTAAAATAATAAAAGTAGTGAGTGTTTTATACAAATACATAGGTATATAATGAAAAAGATTGCAACAGTCATTCTTATACTATGTACCCAAAAACTATAAGTATAGGTACCTAATTTAAGTATTAGTTAAGAATTCTTTTTGTTATTTTAATCACAATCCTCGCTGTATTTGGCATATCGATTGACCTACTTATAAGTTAGGCCGACACATTTTATTGCGGCGTCTCTATGGCTTTCTGCGATCACCCGCGGAATGTCTTGTCCTCGAAGTTTTTATTTGCTTTTCAATTTATTATACTTTTAATTATTCTTGTTATCAGATTGTTATTTTGGTTGTTTTAGTCTTCAATATTATTTTAAGCGCAAAGTAAGTTAATTACGGTAGGTATTATTGAATGGAGCACATATAAAAAGACAAGTATTGTTTCAAAATTTTTTGGGAAGATATAATTATATTTTTCCCACGCATTTCGCTAACAAGTAATACAGAAGCAAAATATTAGGTATTTTTTTAGTCCGTTCGCAGGATTCCGTCTGAACATTTAAGGTGTAGGTACTTCAAATCATGATAAGTTAAAAAAAATGGTATTTAGTACTTAATCAAATGCTTTCCTAATTTAAACTGACATATCAGTACCTACTAAAATCCCAAGAAAAGCATTTATTGTAACGCGCGAAATTGGTTTTTTCTGTCAATAAACAACATGACCTACACCTAGTATTAATAAATCGGACAGTAAATTTAAAATTTAGGTAAGCACATATTTTGGGGGTACCGTTTATATTAATTATCTCTCAAACGCTACCGGTACTCCGAATAACAGTTTACACTTGGTCGTCCATCACAACAGTGCCCAAATTTTAATCCTTTGTAAACACTTGACAAATTTTGAAGAGCGGACATACTTGCTGAATTCAAAGCGATAAAACAACAAAGGTTTTTGGAAATAACTGTTAATGAACTTCACTTCAATGGGTTGTTAATGTCGAAGTTTGATTCGCAATGAAAAGTGTTGAATCGCTAAGTTATACTCGCTACAAACTTTTTGACTTATCGCGAGAACTTTGCGCCCGCCATTTAAATTCTTGTTCAAAATCCCGAGATTATTTCAACACGTAATAAGAGCAATGGTTCTCTATTATCCAACTTACAATTAAAGACTTGAACTCCGGGACTTTGATCCGTTGAGATCTTATGTAATTGATATTTCGTCTTTTTATTTAGCTCGTTCATCACTATTTGTGAGATTGATCTTCGGTTGATAAAGGTTCTTTCTTGAACCTTACTAGCTCCTACACGAGTCATTTGCATTTGCACGCCTCGTAATGCGTCACGACGAAGATTCCAACAGTTCTCCTGCAACAACACAGCCTGCAGCACGTAATTGTCCTCACTAAACATCTCTAAAACCCGATCCAATCAGTTCAAATTCACCATCCAAACCATGTTTGGGACAACTAGAAAACTATTCCTTTGTCGGTTCATAGATTACCTTGTTATAGAACCACGATGATAGATAAAAAAATACATATTTAATACTGATACCTAATCGTAGGGTAGTCATTTCAATTAACAATACTCGTAATTTTAGATCTCTTAATTTAAGGTGACCATATTATTGTTACCCAACAACTGTACCAAATTATTAGTTAAGGATAGGAAATTATTTCTTCAAAGCCATGACACAGCTAGAATATTTACCTACGCCATATTACGTTATACGACTACATTGTGAATAAAATCATTATGAACGAAAAATAAGGATATTAACACGCATCTCACTATATTAATTAAGAACGAGTTTTGGCCTAAATTTTTATGTGACTTTTGGTTTGAATGGTGCCCATTATTTTTGTGTAGGATATATGTAGGTACTCCAACGTAAATGACTTGCGATCGGTAAATGGGCACTTTCCTAAATACTCACCAATTGATTTAAAGAAATAGAAGATAATTAGGACGTCAGAATAGCATTTTACGAGTATATGAGTGAATTTATTGTAATGATTCGTACCTAATTACGTTCTTACTTATAATTAGTTGTAACCTCTTACAACGATTGCCTTGATGGTAGAGTGGATATCGGGTTGCAAGTGCGACTGTTAAGCAAGAGGTGTTGTGTTTGATTCCCTGGTCGGGTACTTTCGGATGGGAATTTGATCTATTTCTTAGTGTACGTAAACGTAATAGATGAGACTTTGGGAGTGTCCTACACTTCTCTGTCTACACTTTCGGGGATTACAGATGAATCGTTGCGTTATTAAAGAAGTTGTAATAAATGCTCATATTTAGTACAGTCAGATCACGTTGTACCTAATTCATCATCATCATCATCATCAGCCTATCTCAGTCCACTGCTGGACATAGGCCTCCCCCAATGAGCG
>DWEC01003179.1:0-10857 GCA_018245735.1 Microceris miodesmiata
AGTCGGTTACATAAAATACATTATTTAATGGATGATGGTAATCTATTCTATCTATTATTGGTGGGTTTTATGTAATTTTCATATATTATCTACAAATATAATATATGCCAGTAATTCATTCTAAGCCATTTATATATCCCAGTACATTATATATTCTAGTAATTAGTTTTACTTTTTCAATATATCCATTGAACCAAATAGTTGGTGATAACCGAATGGTTATCTATAGACTCATGTTTAAAATAATATTTCGCTTTTAATTCATACGATTCTTTAAAATCATTCACGTCGATTTTTTTTCCACTGAGGTATATAAAAAATAAAAGAATATAAAACGATAGATCTGAATAAACATTAAAGTCGAAGCTATGTAAGTAAACCCTTACTTTTCTTGTTTAACCTTTTATGTAGAATTGAATATTTAATGTTGGTGATAAATCAACAGAACTAGTATCGTTACAAATACTTTAACATATTACTGCGTCTGCGTAACGATGGAAATAAACACGCAGAGCGCGTAAAAGGAAAGAGGGTATCATTATTTTACATTCCGCTCCACAAACGAGCCAAACAGCTGATCGATATAGTTACATAAACCGATGTCTCCGATCAAAACTCAAGTGTTCATGACTTTAATGACTATCGTACATTGTTTTTTTAGCTTTGACTTTGGAGTTAAATCGTTGTCGCGCCGATATCACTACTTGAATATTAACTATTTTAACAACGCAATGTTTTATCTGCTAAGATGATCTTAATGTGTCTAGGCGGAAATTACATTGCTACACGAAATTAAAAGTTAAAGTCGTCGTTAAGCTACCTGAAAAGAATACTAAGGCATTGTACTGCAGTAGGTATTTGTATCCAAAATAATATCGGAAGCTCGACAACAATTTTGCGTCGCCAATGTTATGTAATGATTTTGGAATAAATATCAATTTACGTAACCGTCAGCAAAAACTTTATGTACTTGCTTACATGAAATTTCGACAATGGCATTTGTGAGAACAATAAATACGATATCATAATAATCCTGTTACTAGATTTAGTATTACATATTTGTTGTTCTGTGTTGCTAAGTTCAGTGACTTTGTAAATACTTGTACTTTGTCTGTAGTATGCTAAGCCATAAAGGAAATAGTTCCTGTTATTTTCATACACAATACGTACAAAAATTCATATGACCTACCTTAACCCTAGCACAGAAAATGTTAACAGAAAAGCGTGGAATAACTTGGTGACGATAATGAGTATTACAATAGAGATCAATAAAATAAAGAATATAGTAGGGGGCGCGTGCGAGGCGTACGGCGGCAGCGGCGACAGCGGCGCGGCGGCGTAGTGCCGCAGCCAGCGCGGCGTCCTTGCCGCGGCTAATACGCGCGAGTCACGCGAGCGGGGTCGATAGCGGCCAGCGGCCAGCCTCCGCTTCAATTATTCAGCACGCAACGCGGCCACCGCCGCCGCCATCGCCACGCGCCCGGACAAAGGGCAACAGCGCGCACTGCGTCACCTACCAGCCCACCGCCGGCCGCCGCACCGTCTCCTCGCAAAATAAAGCCAGAAGCGACGAAAGCCAAAACGAAGCACACTTATCGAGTATCACTCCAAACCTTATCCGGTCGTGCGGGCGGTGAAGAGACGCGAGCTCGCGCGCGATGGACGCGCGTTATGTAAAGGGCGCGACGTTGCGCGTGTTTGCGCGTGTGGCGCGCTCGCGGCGTGCGCTCGGAGCGGGGTCGCGCGCGGAGTGCTGCCACACAGTTATGCAACGCGCCGCCACCGTCGCTCGGACAGGAAAATCGAACCCGAGGGGCGCGGAAAAGTGCGCGCGCACCCGCATCGATACTCTCCGCCCATAGACCTACAAATGTGAGGACGCGCCGTGGGTAGGCGACCTCGCTCGCCGCAGTTCTACGAATCCGTATCGGGCGCCATAAACGGTACTCACACACGGGAGGTGCCGTCGCGCCACGTCGCTCTATGTAGCGCTACGTGTGTGAGTGATCGCTCCGTCTCTATCGTTCCGAAAACCAGTAGATTGAGTAACAATACTAGACGTTCGAAGGTGCATGGCGCCGCGTTCGCTGCCCCGCCCGCTCGCCGGCGCCGCCGTACCGCAGCGGCTGTCCTCGCGCGCCGACACTACCCGCATTTGACATTACACCAGCGCCGCTAAAGGTCCTGGACCTACTTCCGATATCCGTATTACCTAATAAGCTCCGGCTATCGTAACCGGATTGTGTTCGATTTTATTTGCTTGACTTTTTTTATAAACTTTTAATTGATAAAACTTTAAAGAAATTCAATCTACCTACATCGCGTAAACATTAAAGTACTTACTCAAAAACCTGACTATATTTTACACAAACTTACCCGAGAATAATTTTAACATGTAGGATATTTTATCAGGTGTTATATTTGTGTTATATATAACACACTAATTGTTCTCAATTTGGCATAAGCGAAGTTAAGTGATTAATACTTTTAATCAATGGCGAGTTTTAAAGAATACTAGACTTAGTTTTTCAGGAATTAAGTACAGGTCCGTTCTTTACATACATTTATAAGCTCGAATAGGCGATTATTTTGGATGACCGCCATATTACGAGTAGCTTGTATTGTTTTAAAATCGATATTAAATTATTTTAATGAAAATTAGATTTCATCTTTAAACACTGATAACGATAATAATTGAATCACCTAAAATTATTTACAACTACAAAACATTGAAGTGATTACTTTTAAATACGATATAAATTATCTTTTCAAATTTCAAACTATTGGGAATACAAAAATACAATACGTGATACTATAACAGCTATTTTCCATCCATCCCAAAGACAAGAAGAAAAATTGCGACGTCTCATCCTACTGAAACAAACGTGTTACCACTACAAATAACACCGGACAATTTTTCTTCATATATTAGTCAATAGAATGAACATTCGCGCAAATACATAGTTCGCTCACGTGGGTATCTCACCTGTAAGCGTTAAGAATGCTATTTTTATATATATATGTACATGCAAACATAACCATTTTAATCCACAAATAGCCTATAAGCCTTTTCCTTACTGGTTGATTGGTACTTAGTACATTGATATTTACTCCTCATCATCATCATCATCATTAGCCTATCTTAGTCCACTGCTGGACATAGGCCTCCCCAAAAGGGAGTTTTGCCCGTAATCTCCACGCTGGGCATGCGGCTTGGAGATCGCAGGGCACGGCTTTTCACACCGCCGACGCATTCTCCTCCACCTCTCTCTAATATTTACTACATCAAGGCAATTCAAGAAATTGAGAAATCTTATTAATTTAGGCAAAGATTTGTAAATACACTTAATTAGGATACTTTTACGCGTGAATATGGTGGCTTCTCGAACTAGGTACAATAAATTTAAACGAACGGATCGTATTCTATCAGAACAGAAGGATTAACGGCAATTAATTTCAGTACCATTTGCAATTAGGTGACATCAATACAAGATGGCGCCACAAAATTAACTCTACAGTTTGGTCACTAGATGGCAGTATAATACAATAATCATCATCCTCATCTAACTGTGCATCCATATACGTCAGGATAATAACATTGCAAAACCTCCAGTTCCGAAAATTATAATTAAATTGCGCACAAAATCTAACATGGACGATGTAATGATAATAATTATTATGTAGGCATAAGACGATAAACAGCCGTATGTATCTACAGAAATGTATAATTGCATTCTTCACACGTGCAAACATTTCAGAAGAGAAAGTGGGAGTACAACGGCAGTGAATTACTATTAGGTATAAGCCAAGTGCACTGGTAAACACATTGAAAAATGGACACCATTTTACTGTATAACATATATTCTTTCACAATAACGATAATTACAGTACCTATAATAAATTTATCTTCCAATCCGCAACCGTGTAATAAGTATGTTGACTGCCTTGTTGGTAGAGTAGCTGCAAGCGCGACTGCCGATCGGGACGTCCTGGTTTCAAATCCCTGGTCGGGTAATATGGGATTTTTGTAATTTAGTATATCTAGTAGTAACTCAGAGTCTGGATCTGTGCCCAGTGTATGGCAATAGGCTCACAATTATTCCATTCTATTCTGCCTACCGCTTGTGGGATTACAGGCGTTAAGTTCTTACGTTGTTTATTTATGTTTTTACAATAAATATCCTAACTTCTAAAGAAATTAAATGCTTATCAAAGACGATTATTTCAGTACTACTGGTTCACATTTATTATTAAAACACTAACCAAGCCACCACAAACATAGATTTCTTTTCTTATAATAAGCAAAATTTGACTATTTATAAGACAAATAAATAGTCAAATTTTTATTTAATTACTGTTAAAACGATAAGGTAAAACACTTCAAAACCGGAAAATGTATACAAATACATAATATATAAAACATCAAAATGACAGAACTAGTACATTCGAAATTTACAAGTCCCCTAAAGAACTAGCATTCCATATAAAACCAATAGTCAAATCATTTCTCTTGGAAATCCTTACAGGATAGTAGATATTAATAGGCAAGAGTAAAGATGGTGCTAAAACAAATACAAGACTAGTACCAATAATACTGACATAGAAATTTTCAAGTGATCTGCTAAAGAATTAAATAATTGTGAGACAGATAAAAAAGAAGATAGAAAGCATCCTAAAAGAAGCCAATTGGAAAGTCATAACAAGATTCAAAATTTAAATTTGATTTATGATTTGTATCTCTTCTTATTTAGTATGGTATTATCTTAATACATTCCATCACCATAGCTAAAATAAAATCATCTAGCAATGAATCATTTAATTTCCACATTAACAAATGTGTTCATATTATATCCAACTAATCAAAATTCTCTTAACACCTTCTCGACTAATATAAACAAATTTATCATGGTGATCGGGGTATCAATTGTAATATACTTTCTAATTGGTCACCCAGCACTTGTTCTGTTTTTCCATTATCAATAACCAAGTCCCATTGATCATAATCATCCAAATCACACTCTGATACAGCATCATCAACACCAGGCTCAAAGATGAATCCTCGTTCCTTCCTAGTATCTTCATCTGCCACTATACGGATCAGTTTGAGCAGAGCCCTATAATTCTCCTTAAACCACTGTATATCGGTTTTACGTCGCACGTCACTGACAATCCAAATGGGTTTATCAGCAGCTGAAATACATAAATATTACTGGTTGTAATTAACATAGTTTAGAATTTCAGGTAGTGGCTTAGAGTCTAAATTTGTGCCTGGTATATGGTGATATGCTCACTCACTATTAAATGGACCATACATGAACTGGGACATATGCCGTAGACAAGAATTGGACTGTCACAATAGAACTGTCACTTTAAGTAATTCCAGTTGATGTAAGTTGTTAATATAAGATTTAGGATATACGATTATCATATGTTAGAGTCAAGTTAGTGCCAAGGCTGCAGAAACTAGTTTATAGTAAATATCTGTTAATATGAGTATAATTTGTGATAGTAACTGTCCTGCTTGAGACTGTTACGTAAATACCTAAAGACTTGTGGTAGCCTCTAATATATGTACATGTGAACTGGCAACCACAGCATTCAGACTGTAACACATTGTTACAGTAACATCGCTTCATGATACAAATCAGTTGACTTGCTTTACACAGTTCTGAAATATGTATTATCAGCTATTTATTGTAGAGTTTTATGTTCGTGCATATTAGGCTATAAAATTATTATATTATAGATAATAAATCAAAATTACTCTTTGTTACTTCATATTTACTGAGTCAATCGGATATTTATTAATGAAGAATCAGCCCACGTTGTTACATAGATGTATATTAAAATTAATAAAAAAAGCATAATAGATGATATTACCAGTTTCACAAGCAGCCCGACAGAAATATCCATAATCGGTTTCTCGCATCTCATCACTCCAATTGATCATGTCTTTTCTGTATAGTTCCTTGTAAGGTCCGGCACTGAGGAGATTATTAAAATCCAAGTTTCTGTTCTTAGCCCAATGACTTTTAACAGGTATTGATAATTTTATTATTTCACATTTCACTCCCAAACTGTAATTTATAAGTTAAAAATGATTTAATTATCAAAGACATGAGACTGAAACTTCAAATATACATATGATTCAGTGGATTATCATTAATACCAAAGCTAATAAAAATGCAGATATACAAACTACATTGTGATACACAAAGTAAATGGTGCTATCTGTAAAGAATAAATATATTATCATAATTATATACACTGCCTCATTGGTCAAGTGGTTGCAAGTGTGACTGCCGATTGGGAGGTCCTGAGTTCAAATTCCAGGTTGGGCACTATTGGATTTTTCTAATATAGAATTTCTAGTAGTGATTCAAAGTCTGGATTTGTGCCCGTTGTATGGCAATAGGCTCACCACCTATTCCATGGGACTTAAGCGTAACTGGTTCAATATGGGAGTGAACTACACTCCTCTGCCTACAACTTCGGGAATTACAGGTGTGGTATTATGTTTTATATACACTAAAAGAGGCAAGGCGGAATTCAGTTTGAATAACAACTATAGATGTTTCAAAAATTTTTCTATTAATTCACACTTACATCTTCTTCAAGTGCTCCGTTATGTAATCTTTACCAGATTTCCTTTTGCCACTGAACAACAATATGACTTCTGGAGGCATTTCAATTATACTGAAAAAATATAATAAAATGTGCATCTTAATCATTTTCAGCAATCTAATCATTATAATTAGACTAATAAAATAATGATGGTCATTATTATAATTAGACAGATTATTATAATTAGACGAATTATTATAATTAGACTATTTATTATAATTAGTCTTAAAAACACATGGGTTTGGCAAGTTAGAGGTTCATACCAGGGTTTAAATACTAGGCAACCAGATTGGTCAAAATATACACCACAAAATTATCACTTCTGTTTTGTAAAAATATTATGTTAATTTTCAGTCTTTCACAAATTTTTTAAGCCCATATAAATAAAGTTTAATATCAGGTTAAAGATTATTCGTATGATTATGAATATGGATAGCTAGGGGACCAGATGTGAAAGCAGATTACAAGGGATCTGTGAAGTTATCTAAATAGTTAACTCCTAGCAAGTTGACTGCTAATAGGAAATTTTTACACATAACTTCTTATTAATTCAGCCTTTTTTAACCCACAAAAACCACCAATTTCAGCACCAAACACAAGTATCACAAGTCCTACTTATTTACTGAATAAGTTGACAACCTACCAGCTACCACTATCTCTACACACCATACCTCACAATAAAATATTTCTGGATTGTATACATAAAAAATCTACATGTAATATAGATCGTGGCTTCTACACAGCGAGTAAAACGAAAATAGTTCAAAAACATCCATTTATGATATAACTGAAACCAAAAATGTAGAAGTAGCAATAATAAGTGGACACTCATATCAATATAAAAACTAACTATGGTTAGGAATAATTATACCCGTAAGTTAAATATATAAACAAAATTAGTAGTGATTATATATTACAATAATAATGACTAAAGGCCTTCATAAAATATATAATGAAAGCAATTAGTCCATGGAGTATTATAAGAATAAAATGTTCACTTAAACTAACCGGTTTTTAATTATTGTATATTATTTCGTATTTGTATAGAGACGCATTATTGAAATTAGCACGAATTACTGCAAAAGACAAGAATACATTTTATATATTGCCTACTGACTTTCAGTTTTCAAAATATTTGTTAAGAATTAATACGAAATTTATATTTTTACGAAAAATATTGTATATAATTATATATCATTAATATACTGCGCTGAAGATCGAGTTCAGTGGCGTGCCATATCAAAGGCCTATGTCCAGCAGTGGACGGGAATAGGCTGATAATGATGATGATGATGATGATGATGATTTTTACTCACCTCAAAAACTGTTAAAAATATTAGAACTAATTTAGTACAAATTATATGTAAATTATTTAATGTAGTAAGTATGTAAACTATTTTACAATTATTTTATATACCTACTCAACGCGATGCGAAGCACTTCTGACACCTCAACGTCACTGTCATCTCTTGACAAATACTATGAAAGTAACAGGGTAAGTAATGGTAAAGCCTTACCATGCTTAAAACTTACAAAATATTATAACAATAGTTGGTAACGCCGAGTAATAAAATGATCTGAAATTTATTACACAGTATTGTAACAATATAGGTATTATGAAGAATTATGTTTGCATTCAATCTAAAGAGTTCGTACTAAATAATTAAATTGAACACTGCCATCTAGTTTGTTTTTCAAATATCAGCAATAATGGACATGTTCAACGTACGTACGTTCATGTACTATTTATATCGACTGACTAGATGGCGTTAGTAAATGTCTCAAGAAGACACTAAATAGTATTACGTGTACATCTAAAATAAAATGTAAAAACTGATATTAATTGATTTTACAACGACTTTATTTATCATAAACAATAATCAATTTCGTAATGTAATTCAATACTTTTTTTTTTACACACCAAACGACCATACAAACCACCTGTTGATTAAAAGGAACAGAAGTCAATAGATCTATTATCAACCAATATAAAATCGATTTGAAATCATATCTCGATAGGACTTGCTTTCTCTTACATCTAATGTTATTTAATGTATGCACAACTTTTAGGCTGGAACGTAACAGATAAATCGAAAAGTGTAAAAATCCGTACCTTCTTAAACAAGCACACGGTGCTGAAATCTTTAATTTCATTATTTATAATAATTTTATTCTTGCCAACCTTATAGTCGTAAATTAATTAACCGATTTGTATAAGAAACATTAACTAAAATTTAAATACCTAGATAAAAGTTATATTAAAGTTCGGGCAATTGTTATTTATAGCTAATTGTGCTTGCTTAGAATTATAACCACCTAAGTACAAAAAATACCATACCAAAATGCTTAACGGCATTATACCAAATAATGCCATTAAATATTTATGTCCTCCCTTGTATCCCTTAGTTAAGGTGTTAAGGTGTTAAGCTGTTATGGTGCTGCTACACTGCTGTTATAAAATATTTTAAAACGTTATGTAGGTACTGATCATTAACTACTGCTAAAACATTTACTAACCACTGTTTTCAACGCTTCCACACTGATGATAACATTGTAATATTTTTGTATAACATTTTATAACCAGCTTGGATACTTTTCGAGGAAGCTAGTCGCAATGAAACAAGATGTGTTCATTGGATAGACTTTTATTTTTTGCTAGAAAAACGCTTTTACGGGATCCCACTTTCCTGAAAGCTAGAGAAAAGTACAACGAATTAATATTATTTCAAAAATGTATTATTATGTTCTGTTATTTGTTACAAATGGTCTAATCATAGATATTAATGCTTAATTATGTTTTACATTTTGTGTTACATACATACAATTATGTGTTACATTTTGTTTCAAAATATTACCTTATAAATACTTTATAAATCCTTTAAAGAATTTTATAACTGGAGTGTGGTAGCACCAATATACAGTTGGTAATAAATAAATATAGTCTTTTATTTTACGTCAATTAAGTTAATTTCGTAGTAAATTTAAACCGCTCGGGTGTTTGAATACATGAATTCCAACAGTTACTTAATTAACAAAATTTTTAACTTCGTCTGTGTATTTTTCATGACGGGCTCCAAAAATTTACAACCTTTACAGCTTCCTGCCGATGCCTGTGGTAATTGTTATACCTACCTCATTTATGATAAATACTGTTATTTTCAGCCATAATGCAACAAACGTTTAAAACCAGATCTGAACCGTTCTAACTAGCTTACAATTACTGTCAGTTGTGTGAGATTGAAACTAAATAGGAATCGGATTCCTAAATCAATTGTTTTTGAAAATATCCCCAATCATTGATAATGTATCTTTGAAACAAACCAGAGACCCAAATTCTGATATTTAAGATAAAACGTACCTACTATTAAAATAGAATAAGACACTTATTTCGTTAAACACAAATCTGACTATTAAAACGTAATGTGCTTTCCTAAGATAGCCGTTAATAAATAAATGAATGGCCTATATATTCGTTACGCGCTGTATCGTATCACCCACGCCGCGTTATTATACCCACTATAACCATCCATAACACAACTATAAATAAAATCGTGCCGACACGAAAAAAAATGGCGTTATTTGAATGCCGACCGATAATTTAAATGTAGCAACAACCGCTTTTAGCTTACAACCTTAATTGACTTAAAAATGCTTATCAATATTCAACATCCATATAAACGTAATGTCCTATACAACGCACGCGAAATTGAACCTTATCGTGCAGGTATTCAATTTCATTTCTTGGGTCAACTACTCAAACCCTGTTCCCTTTCAACGCGTGAAGTAAGTTCGAAGCACGATGCACGCTCACGACTTTCTGAACAACTCCGGACATGACATTCCACGTTTCGTTGTAGATTAGAATGGGACGGATAGCGAGCCACCCGTCGAAAAAAAACGAGACAAGTAACCACGGAGCGGTCCACGTGGACTGCTTAATATCAACACAGAAGCGACGACCAATAGAAAACGGTACCACTAATGTATTTCTCACCTCCGCACTCACACCAAAGCCGCTTGTAATTTTTGAATTATTTATGGGATATTCAACTTTCCGCCGAATGCCTAGAGTTTTAAATCTTACGCTGCGGCGAGAGGCAGTGCATTTTTAAAATGACTTATGAAACGCCTTGGACGTCGTCCTAGATTCTATCCCCGGTACATAAGGTAGAAAGTCATATGCCAAGTGTTCTGCGGCTCTCGAGCTTAAAACGATTCCCAAGAACACGGGCG
>DWEC01003180.1:0-10857 GCA_018245735.1 Microceris miodesmiata
TATCATTCGTTTTGCAGCGAGCTGGCATTTGTGAGACTACCCTCAAAATGTATTTTTTTCTTTCTTTTTCTTATTTTATTTTGTAACTGCCTGTTCTGGATTATTATAATTAATTTTTATACATATTATGGTTTTCATGTAAATGGCTGATGTTGTATGAGAAATAAAGATCTTTAGACCGATATACAGATGTACCTAGAAATTAGTTTACGATGTGCTATACTTTTAATTAAAGTAGATAGCAGAATTAAGAAAAAGGATCAATCAAGCATGATGTGAGCTTTATTTATCCGTACACGTTGCTTTTAAACAAATCACCCTGAATCGCGTGCACTTAACACTGAAAATAAAAGCTACGGCTACACCAGTCGGACTGCCAATACCGTTCCATTTCAGCTTGTCATTGAAGACTTGTATCCAGTTCATCATGTTTGTTCACTACAAACGCTAGTTGGTTATCAGCGTATTGATTTCTATTCACAACAATAACTTTTTTATGAAACACTGTTTTTACAGCGAAATTTGTTGATACTTTTTAAATTATCGCATAGTCGTCTTGATGTGAAATTAAGTGAACTGCATAAATAAATGATCAATTTCATTGTAATAATTACGTAACTCCTTAATTTTCATGTGTTTGCGATTGATCGAAGAATCTTACATGACATGGTTAACATAAACAAATAGAACTCATACACCCACCTGTAATCAAACTAAGTAGAGCCGGTGTTACGATAACCAAACATAGAATAAACATACATACATAAATTTCTATGTAGATATATGTAAACATCTATATTTTTTTTTAAATACTCGTGTTCCACATTCAAACATATGTCACACACACACACTATCAGCCTGTCATCGTCTACTGCTGGACATAGGCCTCTCCAATGGCACGCCACTGAGCTCGGTCTTCAGCTCTTCGCATCTAACCACTGCCAGCCACCTTGCGTATATCGTCACTCCACCTAGCTGGAGGGTACACAAACATATGTCCTGGGCGGGAATCAAGCGCGCAACGTCCGGCTCGACAGTGGGGGTCACTAACCACTGACCAACAAACCAGTCAGTAAACGTGTACTTAAAAAGTAGCAATCTGACACAGTTTACGTAAAAGCGGAACTTTTCTGAAATCGTAACTCTTAAACGATTTATGTAATCAGTGATTGTTTTGCTAATTTCCACTATCTCACCCGCACGCGGTGGTGCGTGATCGGTAAGGTTTATTGCGTTTTTTTGGGTTTTTTTTCTCGCAGCACCTCACTATTACTATTCCGAACACGACGCAGGCTCTTCATCTGGTACACGGCTACGTGGAACGGCTCGCTACAGATTTCCAGAAACGGAACCGGAGTTTTTAAACAAATTAGCGACGATACTGATGTCTCAAGGCCCGCTTCTCGCTACGGCGACGTATAAATAGAATGATTTAATTGTTTTGCGTTCGCTATCAATTCATAGTTGCATTTGAATTCGACGCGCGAAAATGTTGTCGCAATGTTTTTGTCACGTTCGCGGAAAAACCGCGGAGCGTGTGAATTTTCAACGTATTTATCTTAAGGCCACGTTACTTTGTTTTGAATGTATGTAAAACTTTACAAGCATTTAACTGTCGATACTGTTATTTGTGCGTATAATGAAAAATATATTGGTAAGTTATTTTGCTCCTCTACTTGAAGGAACAGGATAATAATATATCTACCGGAAAATAAAAATCACATATTATACCTGATAAAGAAATAAAAAATATTGTAAAATTTGCTACATTGTAAATCAGGGTTACACAGGTACCATACACGGATTATTTCATGAAGACCCCACAATATTATCAAAAAATATTACGATTTTATTTTCGGACATTTAAGAAACGAACATTAATGATATTTAAGAAGCACCGCTGGTTATCAAATACTATACAAATTATTTTTTAAAGGGTGGTTAATTTTCCGGCGTCATTTCTTCGGATACAAAAACTCGTTACTCATAAGTTTATGTAGCGACGCATTCCGCTGAGCGCAGCCTGATTCCCGAATCTCAACTACACAGGATGTTGTTTTCATGTTTAAGAATTCACTCTTTAAATACGTGGACGTGAAGGTCAATTCAGATATGACCGATTTATTGTATCTGAGGGTGTTGCCATAATACCTATTCGTACATACTCACACGTTAGAAGGTGGATCCTTTCTTAACTGTATTTTTTTAATTATTGAGTACAGAGATATTTTTGTTCTACTTATAATTACTAAGTCTACTGCTTGTATATTTTTAATTTAATTACGTGGCCATTGTGTAATGAGTATCTAAGTTGTCTTGTTACGTAAAACCCTGTGATTCTAAACTAAAGGTCGTATATTTTAATATTTTTTGCTGCAACTATTTCACTTATATTTATTTGTAATGTACAACTCTTCATAAAAAATCTTCAAGGAGGCATCTCGTGGAAAAATCAATGTGTTCGAACAACCTGTATCAGGTTTTGGTCCGGTGGCGCCGTCTCCGAATTCCCTGTCGTCCGATCCCGCGATAGGGCCCCTACATGTATTATGTATAACAAATGGGAGACATCCAAAATAAAACAGGACCGGGAGCTTTTACATTTGGCCATGAATTCGTCCCACTCCACGTGGATACATTCCCGGCATTTCGTCGTCCGCCATCTTTTATTTCTTATTTTGGCGCGCGACCTACCCAATTCTGCGCGTGTTTTTGCAACGGTTCTATGAAATTCGCTCGCCAAATTTATAGTTTAGATTGATTTCATTATCATTGCTATATGGTTATGACATTCACGATCCTAGAATTCTGGCTATAGACATTTTGATTTTTTTAATTCATAAATTGAAAAAAAAAAACAATTTGTAGGTAATGTCTAACCACCAAATAAACTACTATTTAAATTGATTGCAATCACAGCCGCTATGGCTGCTGGAGTAGGTTGGACTCGTACATCTACATATGTACAGTTACTCTGAGTGCATAATTCGAAATTCTTGTATAATCAGCTATTAGTTGAACAGTTCGGTAGATCTGTCACGTAACGCACATTCCCATCGATGGAATGAGTATTCGCGTCACGTATATGGAGCGGTACTACTAATGTATATAATTGTTTACTTTCACGTAATTAAACGTTCTTGGCTAATTGATGTACGTTAAGTGGATTTCTATTCCTGACATGAATATCAAGGATACTGATTGATGTTTAAATTTAAATATATTTAGTATTTTGGAACGCACGTGGGAGTATTCAGGAGGGTTAAAGGTTCAATTGTATGAGTGTTCTCACGTTTGTCTTTTTCATGTAGAAATATAGAAAGATGTTCATGGACATTCTTAGAAATGATCAAAAATAATTGATCTTTTTTTTAATCCACATCTGTATGATGTTATGTATGGGTACAGAAAATTCAGTTCTATTTTTTTATAAAGAGCACAGATAATAGACAATAAATATGTAAACTAATAAAATAAAGTAATTGTAAATTATTTTACGTCAGATTTTTAGGGTTAGTAATTTCGGAATATTATGCTACATGTCCAGCAAAATATTTAAGTTTCATAATTTTTCCTTCGGGAAAAAAGAATTGAAAAAAATTAAACGCAAACCGAAGGTGTAGTGACAGACAGGTAGTAACAGGCTTAATATTTTATACAGCCTCACGAGCGGCTCAATGTCACGCAAGTGTGTCAGTATATCAACACTAAACGAGTAGGTGTCAACAAAGTTAATAATTATCTAACGATACATTTAAGCTACAATTTCGGTGACATTAAAGAACTACAAGTTGTGTCTAAGTCTGTACTTAGGCATAAGTTGTAATTAGTATGTTTGCCCGCTAATCGCACAGATTATAAATAATTAGGACCATACTGATAACGACTCGTCATTATCACAGCTGTATATAATTTATCTAAATTGCAATTTAAATTTAAATGTAAGCAAATAAGTGTAGAAATTTAACTACAGTTAGCATTAATTTTCCAAATCTAATTATGAAAGCAAATACCCAAGTTTATATTAAAATTCTTTAAAACGACATACATAAAACTTTACGAAACTTTTTAATTATCTGTGTTTTAAACGTGATCAATAACAGATAGATTGTCATCGTTCATCATTTCAAAAAAGAAAAAACAAAAGAAAAACGACGTTTATAAACGGAGCGCGGGACTTTTGATCGAGCAGTGGCAACGACTTGACATCAGACAGGTGCTAGGGATGGCCGCGGAGCAAGAAATATCGACTTGATTCATTTTCGAATTAAAAAAAAATATCGAGACTTGGACCTTAAAAATATTTCACATACGTATTTTATTAATAAATTTATAAGACATTTTCTATCATAATGTATATATTAGAACTAAACGTCCTGGCCCAGAGCCTTAGCTACTAGAGCTATAAACCTGAGGATTGAACAGTGATATTTTATGCAAAATAGGGTTTCAAAGTTTTCCTGAAAATTCGTCTCTTTTTTCAGAGAGAAAAAGAAATATAGGTAACTTTTATGACGTAGGCAGCCATTAAATTTTTTTTCCTTAGAGTGCTTAATAGTTTCAGATCCAACCGAAGAAATCGGTTTGTTGCTTAAAACATCATCTCATTGGCCTGCATTTTTGAATATGTGTTTGATACGAAATGTTAAATTTCATCGACTCCACGTGTCCCAACACGTCGTGATGTGTCGATTAGCCGACAGGTACAACATGTCGTTGCCGTGTCGTTGTCATGTCTGTGTCGTGTCGCGTCGCCTTGGCGTTTTCAAAAATAGATCGTGCGATAACGGTCGAATGATTATTCAAATCATATAACTGGTTCCGCCAAAAGCGCCGCCATTCACATTGTAACATTGATTTTTATATAAAGTTACACCAAAATTTGTTTAGTCCCTTTTGTTTTAAAATGTGATACTGACTTAATATTTGTTTATAATTAAATTGTTGCATATAAAAAGTTTATATAGAGAAAATAATTTGAAAAACAACGCTGTGCTACAGGTATTTTTACATTCGTCCTATGAATATTCCAGTCAAATAATTACTATGGTTGTAGCTAAAATTGTCGTGGAGTCAAATTGTGTTTTTTTCGTACAGGACCTAGTAGTGTTGAAGAGTTACAATACATAAAGCTCTTTGAGTACATTTCATAACCAAAACGCTATAACATATCGAACAATACACTATGAATAAAAACCTATAATCAATAAACTGGACCGACATTACTGTACTATTACAAAAACGTTTAAGCGCCCTAATACAGTGATATCACCCGCAAAGCCTTAAATTAGAAAGAGAGAAGATAAAACGGAACATATTGTTTTTCAAAAAATACAGAAACAGGCCGCTCGTTTAGAACAAAAGTCGGCTCGGTTGTTTGAAAGTTTGAAATAAAAACGCTATAAATAACGATTAACAAAAAGCTGGGTGTCATCTCGTTCTGTTATCGAAGGGCCGAGGGCGCAGGCTGTCGGTAGCGCGCTAATGGACAACGGAAACTGTGGAGTCGAATTTAATTCATATTAAATATTTTTTTCAACTCTATTAAATTAAGCAATATTTAATAATTTAATAATAATAAATAATATAGCGAACAATAACATGCGAACAGTTGCTCGTGAGTTGAGCCGATACATAATTTTATCAAACTAAATTTTTAGATTTGTTTAATAAACTTTTATATACTGAGGTAGTAGTAGCTGTATCGAATACATTATATTCCTAAAAAATATTTTTTACATTGCAATATAAAAAATAAACACCTTAGTCTGTATCCGGAGTAGAACGCAACATTTAGTAATGGTGCTAATATCTTATTAGTGAACACACGCCAACTTCATTTTTATTTATAAAAATAAAAATCCATCCTTCTATTAACGCGTACTTGATATAGTTTTCGAGCGAATCGTCTCCATGGTTTCCGATAGCAGTTACAAGATAAGCGGGCTATCTCGGCGCCACCTAGCGGGCGGGCCGCTTGTTAATGTCCTATTCTACTATTACCATCTCCGTATCGGCCTATGAAGACACTTCGTTAGTGAGAAGACACGCATGCCGAGAGAAACTGCGTCGCGAACAAAGTTGTTAAACAAACTTGCGAATCCAACGTTTTTAGTAATCAAGGGAACACAATTTAAAATCCACTCCTTTCTAGCACCGTGTATCTGAAAACGTCACATTGAAATCTAGTTATTATGAGCTTTATACACACGTTTCATATCGTAATTCATATATACTATCTCACTTATTTCGCATTAGAGGTAGAGATATATTGAGGATTTCCACCCGTTACAGCCCTGTCCAATTTCTTTCGTCATTTCTGTCGTACGTTTAACGAACGGCAAAATTACATTAACACAAATAATCGAGTCGCGTGGATCCCGTTGGAGTAGACCAAAAGATCATAACAGAAATCACTCTTTACACTATGTAATTACGTATTAAATCTTGCAGTCCATTATTATTTAATCTTGACTTTCGTAAATCTTTTGAATTATATCTTAGGACAATAATCGTTAAACCGTGAGAAACTTCCAAGAACCACAACATTTTGCAACATTTTGACGGGAACAGCATGGTAAACTATTCTCGAAACTTCACGTTGATTCCGGATAGACTTTTTTATATTTAAATTTATATTGGCCCAGCCAGTATACAACTATGTATTTACACACGGGCGATATTTATTCATGAACACTTTCTAAATTCCCACCTGAATATAATAGACCGCGAGTGCGACATGCAATGGTCCCATCAAACTCGTGGATGCCGCGGGAACAAATTGTTATGTCGTTAAAGCAAGTGGTTTGCTCGTGTTGTCATGTAAGAACTACTACTGTGCGATGTAGTTTGTGGCAAAACTAGTGTAGCTTACTACCTGAAACTACTTAACTGGTGGTACCTAACCAAAATTCCTAACTAACATCGTGTTTGTAAATCTTCCCAAAACGATCTGCTAGTCTTCTGTAAATAACTAGTATTTATTCCAGGCGTAGAGTTTGGGCATTTGTAATTCACACAATCCTATCATTTTACGCCCAGTTTTCCACAAAACGATGTACCTACTATTCTTCTCTAAATAAATAACGTCTAGTGTGGTGTGGACTCGTTCTATAAATGTAATAATATTTAAAGCCAATTTCATACAGTGGCTTAACACCGTCTCGATAGTAAATCGCGCGTATGCAACACGACACTGCCGCCCGCTTCACACCTATCTTCCGTAATGAGATAACGTCAACACCGGCATTGACCCACTGATCAATACTGATATACTATATTTAACTAAGATTCATTACGAACTAGACGTTGCACTACTTACACTAGCAATAGTACCGTAGATAAGAAATAATATATTATGTACATATATAGCTACGACCTTAAGAAAATCTAAGCATTTTAAACATCCTTGCGAAGTTTGAGTTAATTATGTTTTTTATAACGAATACTATTATTTATTGAATGTTAAACATTATTTCTCTACATAGATATATGAAAGTATGTCCGTGGGTCCTATTTTGTGAAATCTCACTTGCCTAGTTCTATTTATACCTTTTCATTTTTAGTTTAAAAGCATACTGTTAGGCTGGCTACTGCGAATTAGTAGACTTTACACGCTTTCGAGAATATTATTGAGAACTTTGAAACATGTAATAGCACTATCAAATTTATAAACATTTTATACACTTTATCATTCGAAAGCAAGAACTATAATTTATCACAGTAATTGTCAACAAATCTCAATGCGGCTAAACGTACGTGTTTATTAACTTATTGTTATTATCTTTTGTCATATATCACAAACTACTTTATGATCGTTCCGCCCACTGTTCCAATAGTTTTTGACGCTAACAGCAACTCCTGCTGTTTCGTATCGTCGCTTTTATTATCAAATGCATAATAAGCTTGTAATCGCATCTTAAATATATTTTCATACGGTTAACAATTCATAAAACTGTTGTGATGCTGTTGTAATAAATCACTATTAGAATAGACTATATTAAATGTATCTCTCCTACATGTAAATGAAAGGAGATTAACGAAACTTAATGTAGTGATATCGTTTTACGTAGGTCAACATATGGCACATGTTTTACGGCGAGCTTACTTCTCCTTTTGACCGACATCTAATTAATGCTACTGGATGACGGCAAATTCAGTTTGGTTTTTAGTAACTTTTTAAAATTCATTGAAAATGTCAACGAATAATAACATTATGATAATTGAAGAAGACACCTGTATTAGTAAGATAAATTCGGTTGTTAAGCTTAAAGGGTTACGCGGTTAACAAATTTGAAAGTATAAGCATGCTACATATCTGCATATATTTAGAGAACATTCCTAAGAAATGGATCTCAGAAGGGCCTAGACAAGGAACATCACACTTATCAAACCACTGATGTTAAGACCCATTCATTAAGTATGCCGCTCTATTCTTTCTTTCCAGTCTTGGAGACTTTAATCTCACAAATGTGCGTCTTTGCGAAATAAAGCTGTTATAAGACAAACGTATGTACCAATGCAGCTCTATGTAGAATATACGGAACTATCCTTCGTAACCTAGACCTAGATATATCGAGTAATTCTTCTATGCGGTTATAGAAACAGTTGTAGTTGTTTCGTGTCGATCGGCAAATTCACTTTAACAGAATATTTCATAAAATTTGCATAGTGTAATGTAATGTACATCTAATTTTTAGTGTTAAAAATTATCTCCCGAAATCTATCTTTCTTGTTTTTGTTTATCTCTTTTAGTTGCTGTCAAAAACTGTTTACAATTCACATTTCAGTTTAAGACCCTTTAACGTACCTCCTGGGTGGTACTTGTCACATCAGATCAGACAAAACATGTATTAACAAGACAATTTAACATCCACAAAAAGTTGTATCTGGAATAATTTTCATTGTAAAATAGACTTTATTTGATTACAATAAAATTGACTTTCGGAAAAATTGGGTGTGTGAGGAAAATTGCTCATTTCACACCTAGAAGTTAGGGTCACCGCAGACGGATGACAAGCCATGATTTAACAGTACGCTCATCATATATCCTACCTACGAGTACTTTCATTAAATTACAAATTGCTGAAGCATATGATAACAAAATATGTTAGTATATGATACATAACAGTATATAATAATATAATAATTTTAGGCTAGAAAAAAAATTTAACAGAATGAGAGTCCAATAATACAAAGATAAAAATAATAAGTAAAAGCAACCGGCTTAGCCTTTACCGATACTATATATTGTAGTCTCGAGCAGCGCTAATTTTCAATCTATGGGAGTTGAAAGCCTAGTGGAGCCTGATTACCAACCTTGTGATCGAATAAAGTTTTATAACGGAAAGGTGTTGCTATCGAAATTACGAATTGATTGTAAATTAAGACAGAGTCAGACGCAGCGCTTAGGCGCAATCCCGCCTGATTTAAAAAAAAAACTCTACCTAAATTCCACGATAGGTATATCAACAATGCACGCCTGTTAAAGCCTTCATTATTGCCAAAATTAATGTTTACAATCTGCACGGATTTTAACGCAAGTGTTCGTTTGTTGAGTTGTGAAGAGCGCAGATTTCAGCAGTCTGCGGCGCGTCGGACACAAGATCGACATGTGACAGTCCGTGTACCGGTTTACACACGCGACACGTATTTCGGTGTCTATCGCGTTGTTTCTCGGAAAGGCTTGAATCGGTTTTATTAATTATACTCATGGTGTCCGGTAGCGGCATCGGTTTATCTTTATAGTCGATCAGGACCCTATATCGTGGACAAGGCATGGTTAGTATGGTAATAGCCACGAAAGTATAGATAAAAAGCCACTGGTACTACTACAAATTAAAGTGAGAGTCGGCTGTCGCTGACATGAATAACTTACCTACATATTGAAGTTTGAAGCAATCTCGAATGTTCTTCGTTAAACTTTTCGTAAGTATATATACGATATTCGTACACGATTAAATTGTGTACGGCCTTAACTTGTGAGTATATTTCGGGAAAATTCAACTGTTTTCGGATCTATCCGAGATTTTTATTCACGCGCTGCCACTGATAAGGTAAGGTCGCGGCCGAGTCTTTTGCTCGTATGCAATAAGAAACATGTAGTGTAATCTCCAAGTCTAACGCTTTTAATCTCTAAATCTCATCTGTCAATCAGTGAACCAAGGGTTTCTCTATTTGACTTTATTTCGATCGTTCTCATTCATTTTAACTGTTCCCTTCAAATCTCGTGTTCGACCCGTTTCCTATATCGATTTTGTCAACACTTGGAGTCTTTTCACGGCGCGTATCTTCCCCATCGCTTGCGCAAGTTAAGAAAACGATATAAGAAACAGTTATAAAGTTATTCGCCCTCTGTTTTGATTCATACTAATAATTAAAACCTGCGATGGCTTAGCGGTTTAAAATACAGCACTCTAATTTGGCTACGCAGGTTCAAGTCTTGTTCACACGTCCTTCTTTATTAAATTGAGTGTATTTTCAGTATGAACCATCACTTGCCGCAACGGTGAAGGGCCCGCCACAAATGTTTGCTATGGCTTGTACATACTGCCTGAACATTACACTTGATCAGCATGGCCGACTCTGGCCTTAACTTTCTCATCCAGAGAAGATCTGTAGAACGATAATAGAGCTGATGGTAATGGTGATACCACTTACTTAAAAATATCTCTCTATACTCACGTAGTAAATAATTGAGATGTTTCAACATAGGACAATAATAACGAATTAAAATATAAAATTAATAAAAAAATTAACACTAAACCATATATAATAATAAAAATAATAATAAATCATAAAAAAGAATAAATAAACAGCAATAAAAATTTTGATGTGTCATTTAATTTGCAATATTGT